>CAEGAE010067428.1:0-116084 GCA_903067095.1 Girardinus metallicus | reverse complement strand
AAAAAAAAAAAAAAAAAAAAAAAAAAAAAAAAAAAAAAAAAAAAAAAAAAAAAAAAAAAAAAAAAAAAAAAAAAACTGAGGTTGTTTTTAAACTAAAGCTAAATGCATAAATGCATTACTTCCTCCCCGCCCCAGCTCCTCATGTTATGATTCATTGCATCTGCAGCATGACTCCGTTTAGACGCAAATGGATGAGAGAGAGTGGGTCAAAGCCGTAGCCTCTATTTCACAGAGGTCCCCCGAGGCGTGGCAGCGCAGGCAGAAGGTCAGGACACCTGTCTTTCGACAGATATGTCCTTCAGGCCGCAACATGACATTAACCAAACCAGATGAAAACTGAAGAAGAAGAAAAACATTTACGCGGAAAAAAGGTCTCTGCTTTCAATGAGCTTAACCAGCAAAAATATATATACTAAAAAAAAATTGGTAGAACAAAACAAGATGTCAGCTCTCACCTTGACGAAAATGTTTCACATTCATTGTTTAATGTATTGTGCACTCACTCAGTCTCGATCCTCTAAGCATTTCAACATCGCAAGGTGAGGATGCTACCCTGTAACGGGAGCAGAGAGGAGAAGAAGAAGTAGGAAGAAGAAGAAGAAGAAAAAAGGCTGCCATGATGCGGTTGTGTTATAACTGGGTAATTGGTTGTAGTCAGACTTCAGCGCCACGCTGTGATAAAAGCCTCTATTTAGAAGTAGCAGACTTACAGGAAAAGACTGGGGCTGTCTGTCCTACTGTATAAGAAATGGCTGTTAACTCATTAAAATCCACACTGCAAAGGCAGAGAATCTAAACGCGTGTGTTCATCGTCAGGATTTTAGCAGGTGTCGGTTTAGTGTTTTACTCACTTATATGCATGTAGACGTTTTGAAAAATGAAAAATACGGGCAAAACTCATTCAGCCTTTGGCAAATTTTGACATATAGCTCACTGCCCAGGGCACCAATATGTCTTGGGTACTCAAAAGGCACCTGTCAGTTGCAACCCTAATAAGTTCTCTACTGCTGATTTGCATGTCCAGCGATGGGGAGCAGGTGTTCTCCAGCGCTATATGCAGAATATGCACCAAGAATGCTATTTACCATAGAGATTATCTGATTGGATGGTCTGTTACAAAGGACTGTTTTAAAGAAATCTTGACTGTCACTAAACAGCAGTTTTGTGAAAACTTAATCCCAAAAGGTGAATCTTGGTTTTCCTCAAAGACATAAGAGAATTAGGGTGCATTCGCACCAGCCTTTTTACTCCACTTTAATTTAACTTGTTTGGGTAGGTGTAAATGTTCAATCGAACTCTGATGTGGATGAAAAACCCGAACTCAGGTCCCCTTTAAAGTACTAGGTTTCAGTTCAATTAAAGTGAACACTGGTGCGGTTCAAATGCATATGTGAACGCAAGCGGACTGGAGACCGCTCCAAAACAAAAAGGAAGTGGTCTAAAGCGTGGTATATTCTGTATAAACAAAACCAAAGCAAACGCGAGACTAACACTATGGCTCAGTGTCTTTTATCAAAGACAAAAGAGAAATCCTACAACCACTAAAATTTGACGCCACGCCATTTTGGTTTACATTTTGCTAAGAAAGAAGTTGTGCTAACATCTACTGTATATCAAAAGAACACTTTCGGCATTTGGTGAAACAAAAGTTTTCGATCACAGATGTTCAATCAACAAATCTGTAGCAAATGTGCAATGCCATCATGGGAATATGGACCGAATCTTGGAAGAAAGTCTCATACTGTCAATAATTAAAGCTGTTCTAAGGGCAAAAGAGTTGTATTAGAAGGTGTATCTAATAAAGTAGATGGTGAGTTTACATATGGTGTAGAAGGAAGGGCTTGCCCGTCTTTAAACAATCACCATTGCCTTGAACAGCCCTCTAGGTAAAGCCAAACTCAATGTCTATGCACAAACAACATCTTGAAGACATCAGACAGACATCCACGAGGTTTGTACTGCATCTCTCCCATCCTCAAGCGCACACCCTTCCCCTCCTTCCTGGTTTTGTGTGTAGTTTGTGTGCTTTTATGTCTTTCCTCTTGTTATCTCTCGGGTTTTCTGCAGCTTGCACCCCAGGGGATGCAAAAAAGAAGACAAACATGGTTTGATGTGGTCAAATTTCCTGCCATCTGAGACTAGGGGGGCAGGGAGTAGTAAAATAAAAAATAAATAAATAAAAAAAAAGAGCAAGTCTTGGACAGAGATACACCCAGATAGCGAGATGCAAAATATAATTGCCTCCTCAATCATTTTTCGAAAGAACTTCGTCATTACAATCCTTCCCTTCGCCATGCTTTATACATTCGGGGATTATTAGGCGTGCTGTCCTTCACATGAGTCCAATGAAGATTCATTGACAGAGGAATTAAATTGTGAGATACTGAGCTGTGTAATCGCTGGGATTTATCTCCATTTTGCAAGCTTTTATCAATTCATAATTCGCATCTCCAACTGTTGCCTCTCCCCTCTGGGGAAAGGAGAGAAAAGAACTGATGACTGGGACTGTTTGCCCTCGTATTTTCTCTCCGGCGTTATGTTCAATCAGCCTCCAGCAGCAAATCTTTAAAGGAATGTCTGCAAAACTATGCCCGTTCTTTCGGAAATGTGGACAGAAAACGCGCGGCGCTTGCATTTATCCCTAAGTTTCCTTCACACGTTGTGGCCGCGCATCCCTGTCACTCAGCGGCTAACCTGAACAAAAAGACCGGAATATGATTGATGAAGGGCAGTGTTTCGTGAAGAATGGCTACGCGGAGAGAACAGCCAGTCTTGAATGATTTACGCTGTTTGTTTCTCCCGTTATAATAAGCTATAGCATTACCGCACTGTATGGGTTTACGCACCGAGAGGCAGGGGTAATGGAAGTGGCAGGAACACTGAAACGAAAGACAGAATGGACAGAGCATGCCAAAAAAAAAGTGGAGGGGTTTTGTCTTTGGCAGCCGGAGCTGTGCTATGATATATGTGCAAACACCGAACTGTGAAAATCATCAAGTTTGGGGATTACAACAAGGATTTGTTAGTTTTTCTTCAAGATTTGGCTAGAGGACGATCAGTCATATTCACACTCATTACTTTCCGTAGTGCCTTATGAAACTATTAACATCCTGTGGAGTGCTTTTAGGCTTTTATTTTACAACCACAACGTTAGATGAATTTCATAGCGTTTTGTTTTTGGAAAACCAGGCAGTGTGTTGTCTGTTCACATCTAGAGAATGAAAATTAACTCAAGCTCAGCCAGATAAAATCCGGAGTGTCTTATAACATGATTTGTGTTTATCAAATTATTTTAATGTAAACTATTCATTTGTAGTTTTGGCTGCGTGCTTAGGATCATTTTACTGTGACAATTTCTCAGAAACCCAATAAAATATATTTCAGTTTTCTACTGTACTTTTAAGCAAGCTGCTTTATATACATACACTATCTCTGTGCACTGTTTAAGTATTCAAAGCTTTATGTGTATGTAAATGTCTGAATGTGGTAGAAACACAATGTAATGACATAAAGAGGGTACTGAAAACTACCCAGCTTAGGCTCACATCTTACAACATTTAGTTGGAATAATAAAACTTTATGATCCAGGGCGCTTTACGAATTGCATCACAGTGACACAGAAGCACAGACAGATTTTGCTTTTGCAGCCCGGGCGGCAAAGTGTCACCATCAGCCAAGATAATAAAGTCTAAGCCTGTGGGCAGTCGCTCCATTCGCTGGAAATGAGAAGTCAAACACTACATTGTTAGTGTGTGTGCTACCGCTGCAACAACAAGGCCCGCTGTAGTTCTGTCCTCCCTGCTTCTGCAAGGTTTAGTGCTGACAGGTTTGTCAGAGTTGGTTATTGGTGCCAGTGCGCTGGGATCGGAGGTGAGTGACGGGAAACGGCTGACCAGAAACATGAAATCATGTTCAACTTGAATTTTGGCACTTTCAATTTAAAGCGGACAGAGACTATCTTTAAACAAATGATGCTACATGAAAAGGCTCTGAGTCGTTTCAACCTTTCACCAATATGTTCCCCATTTTGTACCCACATGTTGCCATTTAGTCCCTTCCTACTCCCATTTCATTCTGGTTAAGAAACCCGTATTGTATCTGTGACCTAAAACTCTGGCTTAGGAGTGTATTTTTTTCTTATTCCCATGAATTATGGAGATAACGTGTCATTAAGCTGCTTAAATACCATCTAAATCATCTTTAATGGTGTTATATTTCACACTAATTTTATTTTTCTCACTCTATTACCATTCATTGTGGTCCTGATCCCTTTTTGACTAGCTGTGAAATTATGACCCTTGATCAAATCAAAATAAATATGAACCCCCTTCTTGTTGGAAGTTACTTAATGGGGTTATATAACCACATTTCTTTGTAATAGCCCATGTTGATTACAGGAAATTACTTTAAATCACTGGTTCTCTAAGTGGGTACAAAATGTCCCAAAGGCAGGTACGCACTGAGACATAGAGGGTGTCAAACGCCTCGTCATTTGACCACTTATTAGAAACTCCAAAAGAAAAATAAGACAAAAGTGTTTTACTTCACAGCATTAGTTTTCAATACAGACCATTAGTCAAATATTTGGAGCATACTAATTGACCAGCCAATCACGGGCTCTCTTTTGCCTATCCGAGTCTGGGTAGAGAGGGTAACGCTCTACAACCTTACGGCGTTGCCAGGCTAGAAAGGAAATATAGTTCCTCCAGTGTCTTTTTGGTCTGTCACAAGGTCACATTTCACTGGTAAGTGTGAAGGAAACCTCACTTTTTCTCAAAAGCTAATCAAAGTCAAATAAACTGGAAAGTAAATTACAGCTGCATGTATTGTGATTTTAAGAGAACAATAAATTGAGAGATTATCCTTTTGATTCTGATATTTCTTCATCATGAAAGACACAATCACCACGAACAGTACTGTAGAGGCGGCACTGTTCGCCTCTTTCTCCTGTCTGCTGCTCCCTCCTACCACAACCCCTGAAAAAGATACCAAGACACTCCTATGCTTGATGCTGTCATCTTGGATTCAATGCACCTTGAAAGTTAGAGCTTTGATATATGAAGTGTAACACATCAGAGTTGAGAGTGCTTCTAGTTATATGCCCAAAAAACAGTGTTCATATTAGTAGCCATAAAAGCTAATGGCATTTTTATTTTAATTGTATGCATGAAACAAGTAAAGGAACATCTTTACAAACCTATTATTTTTCAGCACAGGTTGCCACTGGTTTAAAGATTTACAAACTGCAGAGAAGGAATGGCAACTTTCACTATAACCTACATACTTTGAAGCTATGCCAGACACAAACTAACTGTAACTATGTGGATAGATTCATATGGAAAATGGTGAACATGCAAGAGCTCCTCCTAGCAGACTCTTTAATGATTCATGGTAGCTTGGACATGTTGCGTAGTATTATATACTCGCTATACAATTCTGCCCCCAGAGTCTAACAGAATATAGGCTAAAGTGGGAAAGAGCCAACGTAAAAATGCTGCAAAACTTGTGTCCGCCTAATTTTGCATGTTTTTTTTTCCGCAAAGGATGTATATATGTCAAGGGTAACGCGAGCTTTTATACTGCAAATTGTTCCAGTACACGGTGAAGGCTGCTGCATGAACATCCAAGCAGAAACCCTTTATCTGTAAATGGCAGACATGAGACCCTAAGATTCCCAAACCGAACACTGTTTTCTCCTGACAAAGTCCAAGTCCCACATGGAACAAGCTTGACTTTGTGTTGAGAATACGGACACAGCTCTTGCTTTAATTAAAGAGGAAGCAAATAACTTTTTTTAAGGCATCCCTACCAATGACATATAATTAGAAATGGTTCTAAAGTGCTTTCTGAATGCACTACAAACAAATTTTTTCATTTGTATTTCAGAAATCATCTACATATTTTAGACTAAAGTTCGGTAAACAAAGTTAAGACTGCGGAAACTTCTTTAATTCATGCAATTTGACCAAAATAACACTATCTGCCCACTTTGGAACACTATTACCCAGACAAAATATGTCCACTATGACAAACCCGCTCAATGGTACAACACACAGCGAGTGGGCTCAGCCAGAGAGTTCCTCACATCACCCCTCATTGACAGGGAACGTACAGTACTTGACATGTTGTGTTTTGAGGAAGAACAGCTTGATTTGTCATCTGTGTCGTGTTACACACAGACGAGCTGGGGAACTGTGGAGATGCGACCCGAGAAAGAGTCCCTCTTTGCAGGAGGGTAGTGAGAAGACGTGAAGGGACAGGGAGAGCTGCAGTTGACGTGTGATGTCCTCGGATCCTCGGCCCAACTCTTTTGGAACAGCAGGGGGGGAAAAGGGTTCTTACTCATCTCTCAGATCTTCGCAGATGAACAGGAAGCGCCACTCCTAGATCCCTCTCCTCCCACACTTTTAACGAAGTATTCGTGTATCTCCACTCGTGTAACACTGCGAAGGCGTGAACGTGAGTACACAGAGGAGAAACACATACAAAGAGCAGCAGAAGGGGAGCCTGAACTCTCAGCTCATTACAGCCAGCCTCAACCCCCCCCCACACACACACATACCTTCCAGTCTCTCCTCTTGCTGCATTACTGACACTCCTCTCCGTTGTAGCAGCAATCGGACAGAGAGGAAGGGCTTTAAATGATTTTTTTTCTCGGTTCTCTGGAGATGTCAGCTCCTATTCTCTCCGCTTGGAAAAAGGAAGGGGAAGAAGCAGTGGGAGAGGGCTGGAGGGGGTCCTGAGGAGGTTTTCTGAGGCTTGGAGAGTAAGGGAAAAGAGGTGTGTGTGTGTGGGGGCAGCAGCTGAGATCTACACAGCACTCTCGGCTACAAAGAAGACCTGTCTGCTGACTTTAATGCCGCTCGCTGCCACCAGTAGAATCTTCTGAGAGGGGAGAGCGACGCAACCGAGAGATGAAAGGACGGGAGTTACAAGGCAGAAGAGAGGCAGAAGGAAAGCAGGGTAAAAGACGAAAAGGCAGACAGAAAAAAGAAGGCCAGCGAAGTTACAGGGGGGGTTGAAAATCTCCTTGGGATGGTGTAAATGCACACAAGATTTCTAAATGAAATGATGGGGCACACTGGATATCTGGCTCAATCTCACTTCTCTCTGTGATGACAATTAGCATTTAGGCAGCTCCAACGTTGTTGACATTTATGCTGCTGTAAGCAAAATTAGGACACGAGTGTCCATGTCTCGTCATTCATAATGCATGACGGGCAAAGCACGTGAGGCATGTCATTTCAGAGGCAAATCTCACAGAGGATTACGTGAAGAATATCTCAAGAACGAGGGATTCCAAGATGGCTCCGGGTGGGAGCATCGTTTATAATCAAATCTCTCCAAGAGGACCGCACAGAGCGCCTGGCCTTTTTATTGTAAAGCTTCGAGGAGAGAACAGAATTTCACTTGCCTTCTCTAGCTCTTTTTCCCAGTATCACCCTGCCTCCCTCTCTGCCCTTCCCCCTAGCTCCCAGAAGGCCTTCATGCACAGCACAGCAACCTCGACCATGATCTTATCCCTGGGCAGTTGTGACTCAAAGCTCAGTTGGACACATTTACTCATTCTGAACTTCTTTAAACTTGCCTTTTTTCAGTTTGAGGAGTGGGGAAAGATTGTAAACAACAAAGGCTGCAACAGAGTCATTGCGCGTTTGCGTTATCCTCCGCAGCGCCAGGCAATAATGAGTTGGGTCATGTCAGCAAACGTGCCCCATCTGCACAAGGAGACACAAGCAAATTCTTCGTCTTTGTTGAAATGGAGTCAATGCAAAGATACAATCACAAAAGAATGAAAAGCCCTGCATTACAGGAGAAGATATTGCACAGAATGCACAGTGTAAACACTTTTTAGTGGTAAAATATTCCACAATGAACTCGCTTTTCATTGGGATTGATAAGATTATGTTGCAGCTGAGAAAACAGGTTTTCTGGATTCACAATCTCAGGCGCTTGCATCCCGGAGAGTTATTTAATAACAAAAAACAAACAAAAAAAAACATGCCACTGCACTTTGTCAGCAATTTCTGAGTGAGCCAACCGTTTTTTGTTTGTATCAAGCGCATACAAATAGCAATGCAAATTCCTGCTGCCGTTATAAAGCAGCAGCAGGAATTGCTAACATAGAATTGGCAGTGGTATTTGAAGCGGGCTATACAACAACTCCAAACAAGCAAATGTAGATGTAAACACTGCTTTATTTGATTTTCCCTACTTACTTATTCATTCAGTTTCCCTAACCACTTTTGTCCTGCACGAGAATGTGGGAACAAGAGCATATCCCAAAAGTCATCAGGCAAGAGGCGGAATACACCTTGTATAAAGCAGGCGTCTATCACAACGTCTTTCCGGTTTATTTCAATGTGAAATGGGACAAAATGTGTCCAATAAGTTGCATTTCTGCTCCCTCGAATTCTGCATATGTTTGATCAGAAGAAGTGTTTGGTAGTCTGGAGATCTTGGCCTGGGCATTTTTATGCTGGAGGAAACAACCCATCCATGGTGAATCAGCCTCTTGGCTCCACTGACTACTGGAGTCAAGATCCAGCAGATAAAGAAAATTTGTGGTTGAGATGATACATCATCACATTAATGGCTAAATCCAACAATATCTATCTAAGCAAACAGTCTAATTCCCTTCGCCTCTGCCTTGAAGGTCAGTGTTCTTCTCTGACATTATTAAGACCAGAATCAGGGTTGGTGCCAGAATATGATGCCAGGAATTGGATCATAACTTTGCACTGGAAGACCCTACTAGTAGACATAGCCCCAGGATCAAAGGAATACTCAAAGTCATTACAGAACGATGGTGGTAACAGTCTGTCCCACAATTAGTGGGTTGTCGGTTCAATCCCTGCTCCATCTGTCGTTGGCCAAGACACTTCACCTGCCTTGCTTGCTGCTGGTGGTCAGCCTTGCCTCTGTCCCAGGGCAGCTGTGGCTACTATCAAGTAGCTTGCCACCATCTGCATGTCAATGTGTGTGTGAATGAATGTAGTATGAAGTGCAGAGCAGATTCGGGATAAGTCTCTGCCCCAGACAGAGGAATTTCTGTCTTGTTCACAAGTAATGGAAGAACCAAACAGGAGATTGATAAACTATCTGGGGCCTCCACTCTTGTTTTGTTGTGAAGAAACAGCTGGGTAATGTAAAGCTCTACATTTCAGCCATGAAATATTGATCATGATGAAATAAACAAGATCCCCGTTAGAAGGTGACTGAGCTCAGCCTTAGAGATGGGCCAATGACCTCTGTCATCCGGTGGTAAACTTGGAGTAGAATTGCTGCTCCTCCATAACAAAAAGGAGTTAGTCAACGTGGTTTGTGCATCTGATCAGGATATCTGGGAGCCATCTTCATTTAGAAGCTAATTGGACCAATACTATTGGGAACAGGACCTGGAACACAGACACGGAACATGCTGTAGGGGAGGGTGATGTCTGGGTTTCCCTCCTGCACTCATTAACCCTGCAACTCAATCCGTTAAATGTTAACATCTTAACATCTGGAAACTTCTGAGTGTTATTTATCAAGTTTCTATTTTTTTTCCTCAACTTTTGTTGCCTGGTCAGCTTTTAACTAAACAGACAGGAGTATTTTTCCCCACTTTATGGGTTGATAAAGGCCCTTTCTTGTTGCACACTGGTGGAATAAAGACCAGACCCTCACTGAGAGGAAGATGGGATAGCAGAGTTATTTTTCACACCATGTCAACAAACCACTGCAATAAATTGATTTTGCCTGTTGTGTTTGTTCGCCGCTAGTAGTGTACAGGATGTAATAAGTCGAGATGGATTGGGTGTCTGTCCGACTGGCTGACAATGCTGCTCCATCCAGAAAACTGCCTCGGCATTAGAGGTGACTACCACAGGAATTACCTGGTCTATGGTATTAATAAGAACCTTGTTTTGAATTTGCCAAAGTTAAATCATGACTATTAGATTTAATGTTTATTTCTTCGAGGACTTCTGGCTTTTGATTGAGCAGCTTTGACTTGTGTCTGGAAAAGTAAAACGTATAGAAAAATAAACTTAATTGAAAACATAAATTTTTGGTCAAACATTACCAGGCATCTCTAAAGGAATGAAACAATAGAAATTTGGTTTTACTCTTAAAATTACCAGATTGTTAAAGTTTTACCAGGATATTGTGTCAATGGGAAATATTTGCATAAAACCACAGCAGTTATTTGCATATCATATATGAAATATGTTAAAGATAGCTGCATAAACTGACTTGAATTAGAACATGACATGTAACAATCCCCGTAGCATATCTGTATGCTCTTTTCTTTGTCTTGCACTTTTTTCCCCCGCAGTTTTCATAAAGACATATCTTGAAAACTCAACGAGAAAACGGGCTAAAACTTTCAATTTCATCCCAGTCAATTCATCCATTCTTCTGACCTGCGAGCAGTGGATTTCTGTTGCAGGTAAATTGTATTTATATAAAATAAACTGCCTGGGCTCAGATGCCCTTGTGCCTTTGAGGAATATAGATTGGAGAGCTGGACAGACAGACGCTAAAAAGAATCAGTGTCTCCCGTGAAAGGGGGGCTAATCTTCGCTTTGATATTGACAACATCAAACAGAAAAAAAAACACTTCACCCTTAAATGCAGTATACAGAGATGGTTCTTCCTCGAGTGGGAAAACAAACAACACAATCAAACCAACAATGTGTACCTCTGTTTGTGAAATCCAAATCAAGCCGTGAATAAACTTGCCTGATGACCCTTTTTTTTTGTTTGTTTGTTTGCTCGGCGCTCTCTCTTCGTCTGAATTTGATGATTGCCCACTGAAACACAGCCTCATTGTGTTTTCTAAAGATAGAGCAGATGTGTTTCAGTTGGCATGGCAACCCTCACATCCTTGCTACCGGCATCTGCAACACGCCGCACATGG
This sequence comes from Girardinus metallicus, assembly GCA_903067095.1. Taxonomy (NCBI): domain Eukaryota; kingdom Metazoa; phylum Chordata; class Actinopteri; order Cyprinodontiformes; family Poeciliidae; genus Girardinus; species Girardinus metallicus. Next base: position 105,181 of record CAEGAE010067428.1, on the reverse strand, counting down.
TATTCCAGCCCTAACCTACATCAAACACCTGTATGTCTCATTGATTACTCGCGAATCCCTGGTACTGATGAACAGTACAATCTAAAAAGTACATTGCAAGGCGCCACCCATGTCTCGCGTATCTTCAGCGTAGCTTAACAAGCAAGCTGCTATGCGAGGCAGAAAAAATAAATAAATTCAATCAACTTTGTTCTTTAGAGAAGTTTACTCAGCTGCCTCCCTCTGAGTCAAGGACTTCAATTCCACAGTAACATTTAAGCCCGCGCTCGCTGTGGTCCTGCTGTTCTCTCTAAACAACTTTCCAATTCGAACTGAGGCCTGTCATCAGCACCAACCTTGATGAAGTGATTGGTTTTGATGTGCAGCTCCTATTCCGGCATGACTGGCTCACAGACCTTTAAGATACACATAGGCCACGGCTAATTGTGGAGGGCTGACGTTCTTTTATGGGCACAATCAGCACATGTTAATGCCTGTGAATCAACACCCGTCTCTTGGCTCGACTTGGCCGATTGCCTCACTTAAGTTTGCACTCATACTCTGGTGTTATTTCATTCAGCGGGAGGTGTGTTCACGCAAAGCTTTTTTACGCACGGATTTTTCCTCTGGTATTCGATGAAAACCCTTGAGAAGTTGTGAAAGTTTCCGAGAAGACGCTGGATAAATTCATTAATTACGCTACCTTTACCAGTGGGCCAACTCCGGAAGAAAAATCAGTAATAGGTATACGAAAGATGAAGGAAAACAACCTAAAACATATAACTGGAGCTACAATTAATTAGTTTCGATCGAAGCATGTTCTGAGTTACAACGGCTCGGTCAAAGTCCAGACTTAAATCGTATTGAGGAAATTTGGGAGTAATTATAAAAAAAGACTGTCCAGAGATGATTTTAAATCAATCTGAGCAAAAGTCAATAATGTCAGTCTCCGCTGCGCGAAGTTGTTAGAAACACACTCCAAAAGACATGTAGCTGCAAGAAATACTTCCACAAAACATCAACTTTAGATGTGAGGGTGAATAACCCATGCCACACTTTTGAGATTTTTTATTTGTAAATAATACATTTTTCTCCCAACTAACATTTAGGCAGCATTTCATGTTGATTTATTACACAAAATCCCAATAACGTTTGCGGGTTTAAAGTGATACAACGTGAAATGGCAAACTAGCCTGAGGGGTATAAATACTTTTGGAATGCTACTGTAAATCAATGAAAAGGCAGGAAGAATGAAGAACCACTATGCTCGCCTTTATTGAAGGGTCTGCTCAGCTCTGATTTGCAGTACTTCACATCACACCCAGCAACCAGCACTGTACTCTGAAATGGTTAGCATTTTCTGCGGGGCAATAACAAGAGGATGTCAAACGGTCTGACTTTTTAACCCACTCTGTAGGTCAGAGTCATGTTGAGCACAATCGTGTATTTTTTTTCCTCCTTAAAAATTGTGGTACTTCGTGTCTGTCCATCACATAAAATGTCAGCGAAGTACACTGAAGGCTGTGTTTGTAAATGTGACAAAGAGCTTTCCAAGGCTCTGTACTTTGGAATGCAAAAAACAAACAAGCGTGTTAGGCGAAACGACTAACTATTAAAGGATAACAATATCATTTTTCCTTTCGTCCTCTTTGTGTCGATACCTTAGAGCTGTAGACATGGCAGAAGACAAATGGCACATTCACCGACTGAGTCTTTATCACTGCAGCTGTGTTCCGATATTGGAATGGCGCCTTTATAGCTGCTCTTCTCCAATTCCCTCTGGCAGGTGGTTTGACTTCACCCCTCTATTGATGGTGTCAACCTTATAATTAATGCCCTTCCTCTCTTCAATTCACCTCCATTGCGTCCTCTCCATTCTTCTCCTCCAAACTGCTCTTCATCCACCATTGACCGGAGTCTCTGGCGGACTCGTGTTGGGCGTTCTTTCCCGACGCGCCAAGGACACTGTGGCTGAAACAATACCCAACGGTGACCTAAACCCAGATTGGAAAATTGTGCAGGGGCGCAATCCATCTCCTGGCAGTGATTTAGCCACAAAAGCCACGGAGAGGTCGCCGCTGCGCAACCTCTTTTGTTATCTGTTTCCAATCCCTTATCAGAAAAGGGGGAGAATGGCTTTGGTGAAGGTGCAGGAAGAGAGGGGAGAAAAACAATATAGATACATGCTTAACAGGCTACTGCCCCCAAAAGGGGCTCCCTACAAATAAATAGGGAGAAGATGTGGTCAATAAAATCAGGAAGCAAGGGGACAAGCAGAGGGTAAAGGGTTCTTCCTGAAAGCAGTAATTAACAGAATCCACTAGCAAGCGTCACGGATTGGTAATAGGCAAGACAGCATATGCCAGCCCGACTGAAGATGAGACAAAGGCGCCAAGTGAGCACATGCTGGGAGCCAGTGCGCATCCACAGAGGATATGGGACGAGCGGGCGGGGAAGTGTGTGTGTGGATGTTTACCCTGATCAGAGGCCAAGGCTTAGCTGAATTTGCCTAGAGTGAGCTTGAGAGGGCCTAAGGGAGTTTTGGAGGGCAGCCGGATGGAACATGCCGGCCCCTCAGTGCTTCTAAGTGCTGGCCTAATTAAAAGCTAAGCCAATGGGTCCTCCATGTTGTTGCTTCTGTTGTGTTTAAGCATGAAAATGAACGAATTTAAATTCCTGTTGATGTTTAAGGTTTTAACGAGTGACGTGTTCCTATCCATTTTATTTTTCCCTGCTCTTTTCTTAAACTTCCTCTGGCCCATTAGCAGAGAAGACGTCACACAGCTCCACAAAAATAAACACAGAAATTTGATAACTAAGAAATATGGTAGAATACTAAAATGAACTAACTAATTGACATGGTTTACTGAAGAGCTCTTTCTTTGAATATGAATGATATGATTCATAAATGAGGAGATTTAAATATAGGTGTTAAATGTAGCCTAAAGTATGAGTTAAAAAAAATATTGTTTTGCAAATATACTTAAATCTTTCTTGATAAATTCAAAAGTCAATGCTAAAACTCTGGAGTCACCGTAGAAAACAAATTCAAAAGCCTTTCATAAAAGCTCTATTTGTGTCCAAAAAGCTGGAACTGGTGGTCAAGTTTATGAAAATGCACTGAATCTAGATCTAAATAGGTTGAAATTAAACTTATGAAACTGTATGAGTTCTGTAATTTCTTTGAGATTTGTATGTCAGTTACGATTTGGTCTTCTGTTGCGTCAGGCCTGTGGTGCCAAGGCTTGATTTTGAAAACATTTTTCATACTAAATGATTGGTTGACTCTTTCAGTGACGCAAGTTTCCCCTAAACGGTCAAGCAATAATTTGGTGAAATAATTGGAAAACAGGCCAGACTATCTTACCACTGATGCTTCTTGAAGCATGAAATTTGAGCAAATTCTCATAAGTACAAACAGAGAGTCTGCACAGTGTAGTGTGAAATGTATTTAGCCTTATTTAGCTAGAGAACAAAATATGTGTTTGACATATAAGATGCAAAAACGGCAACGTGAAGATCTTTCCCATTTAAATCTACACAGGTAAGGTGAAAACTGAGCTACTGAAGTAATATTTTCTGCAAAATTTGGTATTAAAACAATTCATAGGGTGGATATTTGAGAATCGTAGCACTACTAATACTCTGCTAACATGAAGAAAACAGAGGTGCAATGCTAGCTCCAGGCTTTTAATAGGGAGCTAAGTTTTTCATTTCTATAAATGGCTAACATTGGCTACTGAAGTAGAGTGTAAGTAACAATTTTTCTAGTTAAAAACATAAATCTTTTAAATCCAGAATGGAATGGGTAAAGTTAGCTAAATCAAAGCAACTCAATCTTCACTGGAAAAGCTAAAATAATAGTCAGTCAGTTTAAAAGTCGCTGTAAAATATTAGTTCCCAAACAAAAAGAAAGAACATTTGCAGTTTTCTTTTCCAGCCCATCCACCCAGATGAAAAATATCTTCTGAAATTAAAAGATGTAAAAGAAAATTTCCAACATCTGATCTATTTTAGACTAAAAACTAAGGTGTCCCTACCTTATCTCTAACCCTTTTCTTTCAATTCCTCACAGACCTTCATCCAGGATCACCAGCAATTCCCAGGTTGACGGTTTTGAGGATGCGCTTAGCGGGATTGACAAGAAATTTAAAGTGAACGTCGGCAGATTTGAACAACTTATGAAGGGCTTACACAAATCTTGGCTCAGATGGTGTAAATAAATACAAGAAACTTAGTTGTGTGATTATTTTTTGTCCATACTAAAGAACATAGCGATAGCAGAGCCGTTAAACTTGTTTAAAAAGATAAAATTAGATTCTATTCCATTATTATTCGTTAAAACCTTTACTTTACTTTCCCTGTACAGACCTAACTGTGGAAACACTATCAACTTTAAAAGAGCGGAAATGCTAAACTGTATTATGACCTACACACTTTATATAAAATGCAACAGAGAGATAAGGGGATCTGTCCCATTGTGTAGTCTAGGCAGGAGTGCTAGCTTTATCAAAGGGAAAACATCAATCGGTGGGCCACGCCAATAATGCAAAGGGAGCCTCAGTCGTACAATGGCTTTCAAGATCCGACTTCATCTTACAGTGGCGTTGGATGTGAATACTGATAGGGAGATGTTTCACTTTGGCAAATGGGGACTCAAATAGCTGAACAGCTAAACATGTCACGCTAGCATAGCAATAAATATGCCTGGGATCTTGCTGTAGGCTCACCTGCGGATACATGCAGCCGCTATTATTACATCGCCTGTCGGTTATTGGACTTAATAAAAGGAGGTTCAATAACATCTACTGTCTCCCGTTTGGAACTGTAAACAAATGCATTTTGCATTATATGCAGAAACACTGCTCACCTTGAGATGAAGTCACATGCTGCAGGGGCAGGATAATAAGATACAGAGCGTGATATGAAACTTAATGATTTGCTTGAAGAATACGCAAAGAAACTGATTGGAAATTTCCAATGCGGTTCTTTCAAATCCATCACTCGTCCATAGAGAAACCGAGAACATCGTACACATTCTGGGGCGACAGGAAAGAGAAGTTTGTCCTGTACCCGGTAGCTTGCCGGTTTGAACCCCAACTCCGTCCGTCTAAGTCATTGTGTGTTTAGGCAGGACACTTCGCCCGTCTTACCAACTGGATGTAGTCATATTGTATGGTAGCCTCGAGTCCATCAGCTTGACCCAAAATGTGACTCAAAAAAATAAAATAAAGCATTTATTCTACCTAGACCCTGGTATCTGTCAAACCCAGCACTGCTGTTTCCCCAAAGCCCAACTGGCTAGATGGTAGATGTTCAGTGCCAAGTGTGAATTCCTAGGTTATGGCAAACTAAGTGACTGGCAGGTTTTCATCATGAGTTTGAGAAGTTGTTCAAGTAAGACAGTATAGTCACGCTTGTCAATCAAAAGTCAGTTTGAACAAGAGTATATACATGGAAGTCCAAAATTATTTGTACTGCCGACATTTCTCAAATATAGTAAAACGACATAACAGGAGACTATATTTAGATTTTTTTAACATGTTGAGTTTTATTTACATCTGATGGAGAAATTTTTGCTACCACTACAAAAATAGTACTTTGATAAGTACTGACCAGATTTGTACATCTTTTCACTTGTATTTTGATGATTGAGCTCCAAGTTTTTAAGGTCAGAAGATCTCCTTTCTGTCACCGTAACAGATTATCTGTCAGATTTAAGTCAGGACTCTGACTGGGTCACTCCAAAATGTTAATATCACTTCTTCTCAGAAATAAAAAAATTGGTCAAATCAAAGGATCAGTTTAAACCTAAATCTTCTAAGAGTGTCAACAATTTTAGGCTTAATGCATACTGCACCAACAGGGAAGGAGATGAAAAACAGGCTTGGATTAGGATTTGGTGGACTGAACCCAAACGGTTCAGAAACTGGTGTTACCTTTAAATCAGGACTAAAATATATTTCTTTAAAGTTTTATGCCTACTTCCTTTTTATTATGTTTTCTAGCATTTCAAATTACCATGTAATGTTGCTATTGAAACTGTGTGCTTCCCTAAGAAAAGTAAAAAAAAAAAAGAAAATCACAGAAACTTAGATATGAAGATTAAGTTTAAATGCTAAATGTCCATGAATGCAGACCAAGGTTGATTAAGATTTTTTTTCCCCACGAAATTTAACTCACAGTATTGGTGGATTGGTGGAAAGAAAAAGCGTCTGATTTTTCTACAGCTATATTGTTATATTTACTTCAATAGTTTTGTTTAAGCGCTTAACATTATGAGTAAGCTCTGCACTACAGCAGTAGCAGTCCTTATGTAACATTTGCATGCTCCAATTTGGAGCTCATCCTCCTGTCCAGCCCCCTTGGCTGCTCAGTGAACCGGCGCCACTGATCAGAGTAGTGGGGAGTAGGTTGGGAGGGATAAAGTGTGAGTGTGTGTTGTTAATTGATAAGATGATGTCCTTTTGGCACTTCCCTCCGTGGGGTTGCCAGTGCCACAGGACAGCAGCCTCCACCGCTCCACAGCTGCGTGCGCACAAACTTGGCAGATGTTTTACCATGAATGCCCTTTCAGATGCAAGAAGGAATGGGATTCAAACTAGGAACCTCTGGGGTCAGGGCCACCTGCTCGACCACCTGAGCCACTGCTGAGCCTTCCTGTGATTACTGAGCCTATCTGACAACGTTGCACCAGTACACCAATAGCTCCAAAAGCATGGTCAAACATGTAAAAACAAATCTAATTTGTTCAATTAGGAGTAAAACAGCCAATGTAAAATAAATAAACTGAAACTGACCAAAATAATAGTCTGACTGCCTTTGACAAACATGTAAAATATAAACTACAAATGGTTCAGAAGGTACAATTTGGATTTATAAACATAATATAATATAAAATAAATAATAAAGCATGACAGCATAAAAAGCATAGAAGTAGACTGAAGAGATCTGCCCTTATGGATCGGCACATTGTCACAGATACCCACTCTAGAGTATTTTTCAATATCGAGACAGGTACAGATGTTAATATTAGATCAGTGTATATCTAAGGCTATAGCTATACAGAGCTCGCAGAGTTGTGTTTTAAAGTTTCATTCATGCTGAAACATAAAATAAAAGACCTAAATAACTGCAGACCAATTTAGCAAACTCCTGCTACAACAAGCTGTGATAAAAAGAAACACTCACAACTCATGATTCTGGTCAGAAACCCTTAGAGATGATTTTATTGAAGAAGTGCATCGTCTTGCATTTTAAAATATTTCCTGTACAAGCCCAGAGGAAAGACAATTATGATGTCTGACGGCTTGTCTGCTTTCAGTCGTCTGTGCATGAAGGCCAAGGTAGTGGATAAGCTAATAAAATGTCAGGTCCAAAGCATTTGTCCACTTCTTGGGTGCATATTTTATTATTATTTTTTTTTTAAGAATGAAATGTTTTCTAGATCCAATATCTAGTTTTTCACACATTATCACAATCTTTTTTCGGTTTCTACCAATCAGAGCAGTTCATGTGCATGGCAATTAAGAAAATTAACAAATATGCAATGTGTTTATATCATGGTTTTATAAATGTACAATTTCACAATAACAGTTAAGCAATTTCTGGACTGTATTTTACTGTTAAGAGTCTGAGAAAATACTGGATTAGCCTATTTATGGAATGCTAGCTTTTCGCCAGCATTAGCCAACGGCAGCTTGTTAGCCTGCCCAAGTTACTTCAAATATAAGAAACAGGTGAGATATTCACTGTTACAAGTAGGTTTTCTTTTAAATTTAATTTAATTACATATTTAATCTATTGAACCCCCAAACCTCTGCTAAAAAAAAAAATCTTTTACAACAGCCCACTGCCTCACCGGTGATTTAGCTCCCTCTCTCTTTCAGCTTCAATTAAATTCATTTAATTTCTCTCCTCATCAATTTTAAAAATATATATATGACTCAAATTGACAGACTAATCGATCTCATGAGTATTTTGTAAAGGTAATTCATATTTTACACACAGTGACTGTCAGAACACTGACCAGGGTTCTGTCACACTTTGTTTATCATAAAGAAAAGAACTAGAAATATTCTGGATTACATTATAGTTATGATAATACAACAATTCAGTCTCACTATGCATTTCTACATTTTAATGCTCTATTTTTGTTGTTCAGTGCAAGTACAAAGTACACAAACAGCTTCAGAAGAAACAACCACAGGAAGGAGGTTCATTTTAACAATTTTTAACTGCAATTTCATTTATAGTGACACTAGTATCTTTTAGAAAATGTAAATCAGAGTAGTGAGAATACACTGCTAGTCTTCTGACTAGCAGTGTGACTGTTACTGTAAAATCACCACAAAGAGAAAAAGTCAGATTAGACTGATTACCGCAAACTGGATTCTGCTTTAACAAAAAACAAAACAAAACAAAACCGTACATTACTGCAATTGCGTTTTTAATATGAAAAGGTGTCAGAGACGGAAATGCAGATCAAAGATCAGACTGGGACGTATTATTTTTTTTTTTCGCGTTACAACACAACATGTGCATTCATCTACCCAACAAGCCGCCCCGTCATCAAACATCGGAATAAAGTGAAAACATCAAAGCCGGGCTGAGAGCGGGGTTGTTTCGCTCCGCCAAATTTCACGTTACCTTGATCAGGTTAAAATTTCAATTTGTTCCATCAAGTGTGCCAGAAGGAGCCTGTCAGCAAGCGCAACTAAACTTCTTTATCCTGACACTCAACACTCGCACCCTCATAAATAAGCGTTGTTGTGGTTCAGATAAAGACCTCATCATATGTGCAGGTGCTCATGTATTCATATTGAGAGTTTTCAGAATAGATTTAAGCCGTAAAGCACAATTTTTTTTCTGATAGCTGGGGGTCTTTCTCAAACATCCCCAGGCAAATATTTACTCTGTGCTATGCAGATTACTTCACTAATGAGTGGTTTAGAGTGCTCTATTGTGGCGAGACGCGGAGTCCAGAGTGGCGACGTCCCATTAATGCAGTGACTAAAGGGGGCAGGAGTGAGAGGGCTAATGTTTGGAAATAAACTGTTAATGTGCTTGTCTGGCAGAAGAAGAGGGATGGGAACATATGAAGCCTCACGTCCCATTAAGCCACTTTCTCCAGTGCAAATGCTCTCTGCACATGGCTCCCGTGACTAACCACTCTGCTCAATCTGGCCAGCTGTGTTTGTATGTAAGAATGAGAAAAAATAATAATAATTTAAAAAGAAAACCCAGATTTATTACTCATGAGGAGTAATTTGTGCCAGAATTGGCGGCACACACACACACACACACACACACACAAAAAAAAAGCATTAGTCAAATACGAAATATCCTCGGTTTTAGCCCGTCTACTCTGTGGGTTGTTCCAGCAGCTCAAATTCTAATGAAAGATTTATTAGCTATCTGAGCTCGCAAAACCAAGCGGGAGAGATTAGACTAACAAACAAACTCTAAAGAGGACTATTTACTGCCCTTATCTCGTGCTCTTTCCAAGCAACTTTCCACAAAATACATTTTCAATCAAGAGCGTTATTAAAAAAAAAAAAAAAATGCAATCATTATTCCTAATTTCTTTTTATTTCTTACAGACTTGCTGTTTTTGTGCTGCGAGGTCTCGGAGCACGCGTCTGGGCTGATATTTGAGGACGGAGGAAGAAGCAAAGTCGATATTAACGTCTTGACTGTAGTGCTAAGGGTCATTTCTCTTTGCATGCAAAGCCATCGCACTGATCAGGGAGGAAACCGAAACGTTATGGATTGCTTCTCTCCTCACCAACTCTTTAATTGGATATGTTAGCACTAATCTACTACTGCTGTTTTCATTAAAGAAGCACCAAAATACATTTCATTAGGAGGTTCTTAAAATTCAATTAATCTTGAAAACGGTTAGGATTTATGGATAACCCATGGTAAAACCTACCCCGGCATTCTGTGTACATTTTTAGTTTCCTGGGTTTCTGGTGCCTCATTTGGATGCCCCCCCACCCCAAAACAGTCCAATCACCTCATCCTGACACTCCTTGACTTCGACTAATACCGGGATTATTCAGCCAGAACACATCAACGACGCTCATATTTCTCCCAGAGACGCGGGATAAATAGACAGTTCTCACACTGCCAATAAATCGATAAAACATTTTTGCTCTTGCAAAGAATACCCAAAGAGTTCCCACGAGAAAGGTGACAGCCAGGGAGGGGCCAACTAAAACACCGTCTTTCGCCCGGCTTATTTCTGCTTTTCCATACGTCTTGCTTATACTGTAGATGGTGGAAGAGACAGAGATGGAAATAGAAGACGTAAAGACAAGAATTAGGTACGATATTCCAGTTTAGGCTTCCATAATGGTCTCAACTGGGTCAATTCTCTCATCCCCCCAACACAAAACATGGGTGCCAGGTGAAATGTCCAATTTAAATTGATCTTAGGTGAGAAAGTGTGTCTGCATATCTGATTCTTGTCTATTCACCACTAAGGGTGGGTATTTATCGAATCGTTTATCATGATAAATTACTTATAAAAATTCAGATTTATTGTTCTAGCAATACATTTAAATTAATGTTAGTTTTCTTATTTTCTCCACAGTTTGTTCAATGAAAGCATTAAGAAAGACTTATAAATTTGAAAATACAGTTACTGTGTGCAGATTGATGATACAAATCTCACTTCTTTATGTGAACGATTTCCTAAATAACAGCCCGGTGAGGATTAAACAGGGATAGAAAATTAATGGATAGATTGATATTTCCTCACAGTGAAAGAAACTTGACCTTACATCAATAAACCACAGCCTAATGACCAACCACCAAATATTAAGTAGAAGACAACCAACTAATGGTGGCCTGTGGTATCCAGAGACCACATGGATTCATTAAACTTTAAGAATTGAAGTGTATACCTCCTTAAACTGCGTTTGTTCCCATCAGCTTTATAGAACCTAGTGATTTGGATGGAAAACATGTTAAGACACTTCATGAGATTCTGGAAACAATTCACAGATTCAACTGTGGATCTACATGAGGAATTTCGGTGAAGCTGCTACACAGGAGACTTTGATAGATCTATGAAAATATAAACTGTAAATGGACTAAATATATTTAGCGCTTTCCAAAGCATTTCACACTAGCCACACTCATCCAATCATACTCACTGAGGCGCACACATTCATATACCGACTGTTAAGTGCCTGGCCTAGAGACACATCAATGTGTGTCGAAGCTGGAATCAAACCCACAACTTAGAGATTGCAAGATGACAACTCTACCTACAGACTCACAGTCGCCTCAGGTAGTAAAAATATATATCACACGAAAGCAGATTTTACATAAGACCATTGGATTACTCTACTGTACTTACCTCTAGGTGGTCATAATGTTATGGCAGATCAATACATTGGTTAAACAACACTCCACAGAAGGAGGGACCTATTAACACACCCTTTGGGAGCAAAAGTAAAAAAACAGCCTATACTGATCCATGCTGCTGACAGTGTGCAAACTTGTGCAAAGCCTAAGTGAGCAATCTCCAAGTACTAGCCAATGAGGGTCTGGCTATTGCCTCACTTACAACCACTTACAGCCGTCACATTGAATGAATGGCCGGGGATTGTTTGACTGAGCAATACTCCACGCCTCGCCAAAGCAAACCCGGCCTCCTAGCCTACATCGCTTTTTTCCTCTGCACTGCCTCCTACCCAACCATGTCCGCTGCCCGAGGGCACTTTATAATTCTATTAGAAGATTTTAATACTCTTTAATGATAGGCATCTAACACAGTGCCCTTAACCCTAATCACTCTCTACCTCCTCCCTTTTTCTATGCTCTGGCATCGAGGAGACACATTAAAGTAGGCATTAGGGCTAATTATAAGGCTTCTAATACAAGCCCTCCTATGTACCACATGCAGCGCTATAAGCGTTGAGGAGATGTTATTGCAATCGTCCTTGAATCTTGAGTGTTTTCAGTGTAGTTTGACAGTAAAAATCTAATAAGGGTCAGAAGAATTAATGTACGAAGGCTTTTCTGAAGCTTTTGGCTGCAACGCCACATGAGAGGAACCAGAAAAAACAGCATAGAGTTTGTTGCAGACAAATTATTTCATCAAACATGAGCGTTAATATTACCCACCCTTTATGCACTTGGTAGCTATCCTTAATAGTGTTCACTAGTTTAAAACTACCACTCGAAACCAACCTTATTTAGACAGACCATCAGGTCGCTGAGTGTCTGCAGAAACTCCAGGATGGAGACGGCTGGGAAGCAAGAAAGAGAAAGAAAGAGGAGAATCGCTTTCCAAAAGGTTTTGATGACAGCAGAAAAATGTTGCTGACAGGAAGCACAAAAGCTGATTTGGATACAAAAAGCAATGAGGAGTGGGGGAGAGAAGATGGGGAGAAAATGTGACGAGAACGGAAAAAAAAGAGGGAGAGATGGAAACTACCAAAATTGCTGCAGTAGGAATCTTTGGGAGTTGCAGAAGGAGCGAGAAAATACAGAGCAAAAATTGTGAGCGATGGTAAACTTTTTGGTTTCATTTAGACGGGGGCTGATTTTTCACGGCCGGCTCGAATTCCCTGTATGCCGGCAACTCATCTGATACCTTTGTGCGCCTGGGTGTGAGCCGAACAGGCTCTCTACCTTGCCAATTATGTTCTTGAGTCAGAGCCATCTCCCCGTCCCTGACCTTTACCGGCAAGCTCCCACAGGACAGCCCTCCAACCCACCTTTCCGTTTGAATGACAGTGCCACTATCATTCTTGGCTGGCCCACTAAAAGAGCAGAATAGAAAAGAGGGCCATTTTCTCTCTTCATTTACTCTCACCGGCCAGTTTTTTAGGCATCCTCTTCAACTGCTTGCAACATCCAATCACCCAAACTCAATGCATTTTGGCCTTTAGACATACTGTCAGGTTGTTGTTCAAACCAGGCGTCAGAATAGAAACAAAAAGTGGAGTAAGTGACTTTTAACTCAGCGTGGTTGTTGGTGTACGATGTTTTAAAATATTTTATAATCATTTGTAAGGTACAGATCTACCGAAATTTCTATTCCCAACAATTTCTTGGGTTCACAAGAATGATCAAAAAATAGAAAATACCCAGGTGGAAGGCAAAAACGCCTTTCTGATGTCAGAGTCCATAGGTAGAGTGGTTTGAGATTATAGAAAAGTAATAATAGATCAATAACACCTACGACCAAGGTATACAGATCACCTTCTCTGAATACACAACTTGTCAAACGTTTTCTTGAGAAAACCATCACGAGATTAACTCGTTATCTTGAGAAAATCATGAAAAAGAATTTGTAGAAAATGGGAAATTAACCCATGATGAAAAAAAAGGTATATGTGAAAAATATCCGCTCAGCTTCCATAGGGCAGTTCAGACAACTACAAAGAGGAAACTGTGGCTATGATTTGCTCAAGTTCACTATAATCTTGGCTTGATTTGGCGAGTCTCAAATTAGTTTAGCACAAACGCCAACAGCGTCTCTCTCTTCTGCGTAAAATCAATGTTCAGCCTGCTGGTGGTGGTGGCGTACTTTAGATCTATTAGTACCAATTGCTGTTAATTGTGTCCATCGCTTGATATTCAAAGTGCATCATCTTCGATTGGCTAATTTCAGCAAGATAACGCTTTATGTAAGAAAGCTGAAAATTTCTGAAACTGGTTTCTTGAATTTCAGTTCTCCGACACCTGACACAGTCAACAAATCTCTCTTTTTTTTTTTTTTTAGATCACTTCTGAAAGGAATGGAGCAGCCATTGAGTTTTGGGGGAATGGATATGCCGCCACCAAATCAGCAGGAACAATGTGATGCCATCATGTCTATGTTGAGCAAAATCTCTTGGGAGCTTTTTGAAGACTATGTTGAGTCAATGCCATGAAGAATTAAAGCCGTTTTGTACCCAAAAGGAGTTCTTATCCACAACCAGGTAGGAGTATCTAATAAAGAGGACAAGTATAATAGAATAATAATAGTTTTCCAGGGCATATACACACTACAGTCTACCCTTTTACTTTGATGTGGTCCCGTTTGTGTACGTGAATGCTTCTCCCGGTAAAGACAAAACAAATTAAATGACCACATCTGTCCATGACTTTTAGTGGCTACACCTCAGCAGTGCTTCACAATCCAATCAAAAGCCAGATTATGGAAACAGGATACCAATTTAAAATTTGAAGATCCCACTAAAAGGAGAAACATAAAGCAAATCTGCTATCATTAGAGCATTTTCACATTTTCCTCTCTTCAATTTCATACCTGTCCTCCATTTTTTCACATTTCAGGCTTTATGGCTTCGTTTTTGTTTTTTTTTTCTCTCCCCTGCCTCAGATGCATCACTTTGTCTCCGTCATTGCAGTGCGGGATAATTAAAGTTCTTTGATGCTGTACCCCGCCAACTACTTCAGAGGGACAGAGTTAATGGAAGTCACTGGCTTCCACCAGACCCCAGAGTTTAAATTGAATGTCTCCACTCCATTTGAGAGCTGTTCGCAGATAAAAGGGCAAAGTGATAGGCTCTTTGGTTCCTGCTCACGGGACGCTAACTAGAAAACTGGAGACATTTTAATGGCCACTCCTCTGCATCGTGTTTGTGACAAATGAATATCCCGGGAATATGAGTGTCAATGAAAATGGTTACTGCTAAAGAGTGGTTTGACATGTATGCTTTAATGTTTGGACGCTAATAAGACGGAGCAAACGGTCCCTTTTCAAATCAGAGTGCTTTTAGGTTTTCAAACTTGAAAAAAAAAAAAAAAAAATCAATCCGTCTGGCCTGCTATTCTGTTTTGTCTTTGCATTTCTCATTCAAAGCTTTCAGACCGTACGAGCCTGGCAGCGAAAACATAAAAGACAGACGGGGAGAAGTGATGTCCCCATGGTTGAAAAGAGTGGCACATTCTCTGAACTAGGGCAGAAATTTCTTTGGTGTGTTTTTTTTATTTTTTTTTTTATGTAACGTCAACATTTAACGTTTTCTTTTTTCCTATGTGCTGCCATCAAAGCTTAAAGGGGTTAAGACAACAAGCTGCCAGGAGGTTTCTTGCTGTCTGCTATATTTTATGCTGACTTCTCATTAGGAGCCTGGAATGAATCCTGAGTGCTAACGATGGGGGACATATCTTTTACCACATGTAATTTCCATAATTACGTGTATATTTGCACACCTCTAAAAGGCTCTTTCTGCAACGATTGCACACTAAATGGGCTTGAGTAAAGCGTGCGGGCTTTGATGTATCCTTCAGCTCGAGGTGAAAACACAGACGCATACAGCGCCACTCCACGCAAATGCACACATAAACATATCAATTTGCTCACCCACACACTTCAGCTCTGTGCAGCATCAAAGCACAGGCGGCGCACCGATCGCTCGTCGCTGATTAGCGAGGCTTGATTCCGTCGCGCAGAGAGGAGTCCGGAGCAGAAAAGGCCACGTGTATGTTTTGTTGATTTTGGCGCTGATAATCGGGACGAATGCACACAGTTGAAACCAGACATTTACATAAAATGTATAGTTGTCGATGTGTTTTAAAATAAAATCCGAGTATCAACTGAAAGCAAAGGACCTTGTGAAGATGATGGCTTAATGTGGTAACAAACAGGGAGATGAGTCCTATATCAACACAGGCTGTAAGACCAACCACACATTAAGAGGCCATGACTCCAAAAGCAGCTTAACAAGCTCAATTATAGCTTGGATATGCATTCAGAGATAGAAAATATTAGCTTTTCAAGACATGTTCTGTGGTCTAATGAAACAGAAATTAAAATTTTGACCATATAGAAGAAGAAAAGTTTGGCAAATTAGCTAAATACTAGGAAAATATGTGTAAAAATAAAAAAAGAAGTAAAAATCAAAAATATTTGGCCAAACCTCACTGCTCTAAGAAAGCAATTATTACAAAAAAAACCCCCTTCCACTGTGTCTTTTTATAAAGTATATGTTAATATGAAACTTTAATTATACGCCGTTTTCTTTATGATCGGTATATATATATATGTGTGGTGTGCATAAACATCCAGGCCTGCTGTTCTTGCTTGTTGATTTTGAAAGAAATGTCACCCCGGAGATGTTTACCCGTGTGCAGATGTGGAGGAGACCTGAAGTGTGGATCTACGCTGGGGGAAGAAGCGCTCCTGGTAAAACCAGCACAATGAAAACAAGCACATGCAGACGCATGCATTATACACATGGACAGAAAAAGTTAGAGGCAGTCCAAAACTGTGGAGTGACAGCATATCATAGGACAGGAGAGCAGGCTGCAGGCACATACCTGCCACTTCCTGTATATATGGGCGAATGCTAGAAACCAGACCTGACCAGATTTGCCAAGTATTGGAGTTTCTTTCTAGTTTTACTTTCTTTTGGGATTTTGAGAAAGAAAAGAAAAAAAAGAAAGAAAGACAAGCACCCAGCAGTGGGCTCGTCTTTCTTTGTCAGGAAAATACGCTGGGATAGAAACTGCAAATGCAATTGCAGAATATTAATGAGAAAAGCAAACCGTTTTAGTTGGTATTCTTGAACATAATAAAAAAAAAAATCACTTTCTAAAAAGTATAAGTTATGTATGGAAAGACATGAGGAAAAAAAAAGTGTCACCAACACTGTTTAAATGTGGTCTTAAAATAAATCAGAAAGTATGCATGTTATATTCATTATTTTTTTAAATATCGGTCGAAGAAAAAAGGTTTTCCGCAGAGATACTGACTTCTGCTTATAGATGTTTTTAAAAATTGAGCAAGAGAAGCTCAAGAATGAGTTTTTCAAATGAGCTTTCGGTACTGGGAGAGGGTAATATGGATTTAGAGTTTTAGTACAATATTTTGTAGTACCATCGTAAAAACGATGAGAAGTATTTATTAACTCTTTCTTAGGTAACTATGTGACTGTAACTGTGTGTCACTGTTGGGTTCTGGAGTGGGTGGTTGGTGGTTTTGTACCCAGGTGTCCACTAGAGGGGGTCCTTGGACGGGTTCCGTTGGAGGGCATGTTCGGAAGCCTCCACCACACACACCTGTCAACAATCGTCATCTGCTGGAGGGCTTCTTTAGGAGAGAGCTGCTGACACTTCTCTGCCAGAGTGTTAGCCAGTGATGGTATTATCTGACCTAGCGTTATTTCTAGCTCCTGACCTGTTCCAAGATTAAGACTTCCCTGTGTTTTCTCCTTTTCTCAGGAGACCACCTGGTGATCTTCAGCTACTCTTACTGAAGCCCTAGACGAGGACTCGCTAAGGGCTATTCCTCGTGCCATTGCGGAGGAGACCCGGACAGTCAAGATCTCTGAGTTCACTGGGAAAACCAGCAGTAAAACCGTCTGTCTCCAAACCCTCCAGGACCTGTCCAGCCTCAGTCAAGCCCTACCCTGTCCGCCCTCCAAAGAGCCACTTACCGGACACCCAGGACCCGCAGTTGATCCCCTCCCTGCCGGAAAACAATCTCCAAGAAGTAAGCCAGCCATACACCTGAGTTAACAGTTCCCAGCTTCTTGGTACTCACCTGAATCTGTCTCCCATAGAACCCAGTCCACCACCTAGCCGCTTCCAGACTGATTTCCAGCTTCCAGTTCCCATTATCATTATCTTGCAATAAACCTTTGAACTTTTACCGATCTCCTGAGTGTTGTTCTGCATGTGGGTCCGAAATTTAAACCCAACCATGACAGTCACAGCAATTATAGCCCCAACAAACACAAATGCTGCTCTTGAAAAACATTCCCATTTCATACAGAAGTGTGATTTGTATCACAGTAACTGTGTTTAATGTACTGGTAATAGTTGATACTTTCAATGAACAGACAGTGGAGAAAATAGTAAAAATATCAAACCCAACAATAATGACAGTTTTGGGCAGTTATAAAACAACATTAGTTGGAAATTATTGTGACAACGATAAATCAAAATTCTTATCATAGGAAATTTATCGCTATAAACAATATGATACACGCCCACCCACAATCTGCGTTAATAATAACTTATACAAAAGTAAAAGATAGGGCAACACGGCAACGCCAAAGTTTCTAATAAGCGCCGACGGTTTGAAGTTTTCTGAACGCTCACTGCACAGGAGTCCCAACCTCGGAGTAAAGAGCCATCTGCTCACTGAACTGCTGTCCTGTGCTCATCTCCCAATTGGCACAATAAGCCTTTTTCACTTCATCACCATCTACCATAAGGATCAATATAGCACTTCAGTATTGATCCCACATGCTGTGTTCAATGCCAACTCCAATAATCACCTCGGTTTGCACATCAATTCTGCCTGTTCCACAGGTAGATGTTAGCTAAGATCTAGTTGTTGTTTTTTTTTTTTCTTTCTCCAGCCAATGAAGAACTAAAAGGACTGAGAAAAGTATAAGAATTAAAGTCAGAGAGAACTTTGTTTTTGAAGATTTGGCATGCATGTGATTTTTGGTCAGTAAGTTGGTAACGTTGAGAACAAAAAGGTAACAAGGGCCATTAATTCATTTCATAATGAATTAATGTAGCCTGAAGCTTACTCAAAGTTTCAGGCTTGAAAATATGTTTTCATATTCACGCCCATATGCACTCCATGTTACTGAAGTGGGGGTACATTTCCACCTTTCTTTGCTCTCCTTTAGCAGAGTGTGATAAGTTTTTGGCCCAACAGACAGGACGGGGGCTGGATTTTTATTTTTTCCTCTGCTGCATGTCCTAGATGTCTGCACACAGTGGCAGCATTGCGTTAATTCACTCAGACGCTGTCACAAATGCGGATCAACGTATCCAGAGTCTGCCACTTGGCATGATGGTTAAAAATGGAGAGAGAGAGTGAGTGAGAGAGAGAGAGGGATAGAGAGAGAGAGAGAAAAGGGCAAAAAAAAGAAGTGTGCCGCGATGGGGAGAGAGGAATGAATGAAAAGCACAGATAAAACAAGAGAATTAGACACACAATAAGGAAGAAAACCACCATGGATTGGAAGACGATACATATACTTATATATATATATATATATATATATACACAGAGTGAACAGGGGCTATTTATGAAAACGAGTGGCTCGAAATGTGGGCTGGGGGAATTAATGCTGGTGACAAATCATGCGTGGGCATCGGTGTTAAATTCCATTCAGACGACACACGGCTTATGTCTATGGATCTACAAGGGGTAATACTGCTGTGGGATAAGCCGTTTTCTCTTCGCTGCGTTTAAAGATTTGTAATATGTGCTGCATACCGCCTATACTCACCGGATCAACAATGTGAAACAGAGCCTCCACTCCTTGAGTAAGAAAACCAGAAACAATTCAAACATTTGTTAGCAATGCATGTCAAAGTATTAGCATGGCTCCGGCTCAATTTGCCTATTTACTAATTTGGGCCCTATTTAGTACCAACTTCATTTCATCCCTTACTCCTTTCTAGCCACTGCATTTGATTCTCGTCATCACAGTATTCTTATTTCTCTACTTGAGAGTTTTTTGATTCGGTGTTCCTCAGGGCACAATTGTAGGACCTCTTCTTTTTTTTTTCTCAGCACCTGGTTCCGTTTGGTTCTATGCTGAGGAAATAAGGTGTAGTCTTTCACTTCTATACTGATGTCAAATTTGCCTGACATTGTCTTAACCATATCAAGGTGTTTAAATTGCTTAAGATTTTATTGAAAGACATCAGATTACAATATTTAGGTCAAACGGCATCGCTATCAACCCACATTCTCAAAAAGTGTGGTTCGTATAGACTCAGGGTTTTAATTCTTCAAATAAATCAATTCTGTTCTGCCAAAAAAAAAAACTAACTTTTTTCCAGAAATACAATCCGTACCTCCCTTTCTTACTGTAATCTACTTTAAAATAGATTTTATCCTACCACAATATCACAACTAAGACCAGTTAAAAAATACATCTCCTTGTCTTAACTGAATGAGAGTCTCACACCTGTGCTGTCCAGAAATTCACCAGCCTCCAGTGTATCAAAGAATAGATTTTAAAATACTTGCTGACTTTTGAGTGTCTGAAGTCTCCTTACGGACACCAAGATCATCTAAGAAGCTGCTTTAGGCTGCCCTGAGTCAAGGCTGAAGCTCAGAGGAGGCGACCTCAATTCCAACGTCTTACTTTTCAACACTCTGATTTTTTTGTTGACATTTAATACTGAACAAGTTGTTTTGTCTGATTGTAATTTTTTTAGTGGACTACTATGTTCTAAAACAAATCTGAAATATCTCTTAAATTAATGGACAGACCAGTTCTTAACTCTGTTAGCTTCTAGCTAGCAAGAAACCCTGGTGGCCTAGCACTGAAAATCTAATAAGCTATAGATAAAAATAAAAAGTAAGACCTTTAATAATATTTCAAGCTGTATATATTTAACTGTGATTGGCAAGAATTTCTCATCTGGGTCAACAAACCCCAACTAGTTTTGAAGCATAAATACAGTATTTCAAAATTGCTTCTTGACTTGTAGAAGTTACTGTTTCTAAGTTGGCTTATTTGTCCTAAGAAAACTTCTTCCCGTGGCAACTTTATGGCTGCTCAACTTCTTTCAGTCTGGAAGTGTCTGGCAATTAAAAACTTAGCCCTTTTAGAGTAGTTTCTAAAACAACTCTGCAGTCATAACAGTGAAAAAAACCTTCTAAAAGGTTTATGCTACACACAGCAGGTGATTAATTTACACTACTAAGAGCAACATTTCCATTAAGCAGTCATTTCTTGTCAGTTCGATGTTAGGATTTAGTTTAAATGCTGTAACATCATATGGATAATTAATCTCTGGATTTCCTGCCGAACTTCACATTAAAAATGTTCAAGCAGCACGGTGTTCTAGGTGCTTCTCTGAATGACTCGAGGATCAAAAACAAGCGATCGCTGTGAGTGCAAAAGAAATATATATATATGTGTATTTCTCAGGCATTGTGCTGGTGAGTGTGGCGTCACGATGCGCCGGTACTGATGCAATTAGCTGAAACACCACAAGATAAATTCACAATAAGGCCTGTGCTTTATTAACCCGGCTTCTGTTAGCTCGCTCATTAGACTTATCTAAGCAGTTCATTGTCATTTCTAAATCAAAGTTAACAACTTGCATTGAAGAAAAATGGCTTAACGGGAGATCTTTGTTGGGAAACAAAGTCTCCTTGGTTTACATTCAGATTTGATAAGGGCAGGCAGAGGTAAAGGTAGAGCAAGGATCAAATGCGGTGGCTAGAGGACGGTCGTAAAGAGGAGAAAATCAATTAAAGAGCGAAATGAGAGAGCGAGGGGTTGAGAGGTTTTTTTTTTCCCATACATGTCTGCGTCTGATAGCAATCATCAAGTTCACGGCACCGAATATAGTTGAGTAATTGAATGTGAATGATAAAGAACAGGAACGGGAAGAGGGTGGAGGGGGCTTCATTAGCACCGCAGCAGCAGTCCGCGTGTGCACCTCACAACGGACCCTTTCTGGAATGGCGATATGTTTGTAAAATCCTTTTGATGTGCCTATAATTTAAGCCGTTCGCTCGAGCGAGGTAGATAGAGAGAGCTGAAACACAGACGGGAAAAGTTCTGCACAATACATGGGCAAAACTCAAACTTCGCCTAATGGCGCTTTCAGACACAAAGTCAGTACCAAGTCGGAGTCAGCACCTTTAAAATACAACAGCAGATAATAGCTTGGCATGCTATCCTTGCAGTGATTAAGCCTCTGGCCTGCTTTTGAGCACTTGATGAATCAAATCAAGGAAACACCCATTCGCAGCGCCCTCTGCTCACCCACACAAATGGGCACACACACACACACCAGTGCACGCCCACACGGAGTAATGAGCATCTAATCAATCTTCCTCTGGAGGGGTGGTTGCAGTTT
Source organism: Girardinus metallicus (assembly GCA_903067095.1). Classification (NCBI taxonomy): domain Eukaryota; kingdom Metazoa; phylum Chordata; class Actinopteri; order Cyprinodontiformes; family Poeciliidae; genus Girardinus; species Girardinus metallicus. Next base: position 83,380 of record CAEGAE010067428.1, on the reverse strand, counting down.
CATCCTGCTAGCTTGGCGAAATTGCTCCTTGCACTCCTTGTTCTGACGAATATGGGACATACATTGTTTACGTCAAAAGCGCCCTGGGGGGCTTTTCGGATCCATATGAATTATCCATATCCACTAAGTGCCTTGTAAAATAAGATGAATCATAGGGAGATAGATCTGGAGTTGTTTATACAAGACTCGGATGATGGGGAAGTCTGCCTTCCCCTCCGTCTCTTCTATCCTTCCGATGTTATTCTTCTAGTTTAGACCACTGTCAGAGCTGCTGCAAAATAACGAACGGCGATTTGTCCCCTGAATGTACAACACTTTAGTCATGACTCCGAGCAATAGCGGCTGAGGAGTGGGTTAACAAGTCTGACCCTTTGACTTGTACTTGTGACTTAGGATTGGACACAATGCCCCACAGGAGGTGCTCACCATTCCCGGGTTACTGCTAGAGCTGGGTTTGATGTCAAGCACTGCAAACTGTTGTGTCAAGCTGACCGTTCAGTAAAATCAGATGGAGTGGTTCTTTATGTTCTTCTTAGATTTTTATTATTAGAGTCTTCCAAAAATGTTGGTACACCAAGGCTTCCCCAAGTGTATTATAAGACTGGCGGGTCACCAGGCTTTAATCCCCCCCACCAGACTAAGTTTGTTTATTTCAAACAGTGACAGTAAAGACGGATTAAGGTACTTGGCGCATTGAACTGGCCGTGAGGAAGTGCGCAACAATTAACCGCCGTAACCGGACAAGCTATTGTTTCCAAATTATTACGCCTGCTCATGCAACTTCAAATGTTTGCAACTTTTAACATTTTTCATCACAAAAACTCAGTGGGTTGCTGTTGGACTGCCCTAGCGCCCCTACCATGGGGCTTAGCAGGTTTCTGGGGGGAAACCCTGTAATTCTTTTCAGTTAAAAATTAGAAAAGCTTTCTCTTTTTGGCACTGTTCCACTAGAGCCAAATTTGGGAAGTGTGTGACTGAAGCTTGCGCTGTAAAGTCACCCTTCCATCTACACTATGGAACTCTCTGCGTCCTTTGGAGCTACTATGGGCCTCTTTGCCTCCTCTGCTTCCCAATTAGATGACTTGTGGAAGTGGGTTTCACTAGATTTTATTTAGGTGCAGTGACAACCACCAGCCGTTTAACATGTACTTATCAACTAAGTGCTTATTTGTCACTTAACATATTAAATGCCAAGAAAATATAATGAAATCTGTTACTGTGTTGGGACAAAATGTAATAACAGTCATACCTTTTGTAGGCAGTGTTTATGAAAAGTACGTAGTTCAGGCAACAAAAACATTAAAAAATGATACAACGCACCACTAAAAAGCACAAAGGTCACTGCAAACACTGGTGTATTTTCTCTGCTACACATTTCCTCCACATTTTAATCCCATTAGGACAGGCAGGAATGAGTCATGAAACTGTTGTCGCAGTCAGAACAATTGGATGTTTGGCTGGCTGTGTCCCTGCATTCAAAGCCATTGGTATAAAAGTTTTAGGATTTGACAGTCCACAGAGGCTTTCCAGTGTCAAAGACATTTCCATGACCGTGGATCCAAAGCCCGCTACACCACCACCACCACGAGCTCTGTGACACTTACTCCAATGTATGACGGTAAGGTGTCAGAAAAGGAAGCAGTTTGCATTGTCACTGTGCAATGCGTGGGCCTGTAAAGTTGTCATGCTTTAGAAGCTTGCCCATCCTCCCACGAGTTTGAATGCACATCAGGATGAGAAAACACACGTGTCGGAACACTTCCAATAAACCACTGGTTTGCTTGACAAAGTCTTGTTGCTGGCATATCACAGGCTCTGTCAGAAGTGGGATTTTGCCTGACTTTTCTCTAGCCCTGGCTCTCCGTCCACATCGGAGGTGCTAGCGGGATGACATGTTTCAGGCTAGCCAGCGAGCCTCTCTGCCAACACTGGCTGTCTGTTTGCTCAGGGACTGCAGGAAGTCCCAACGCAATATCCACTCAGTGCGTCTGGGCAAGCCCATTAGCTACTTTAGACTGGACTGGAGTGGGTTAGAGAGGCTATCCCAATCTCTCTCTTTTTTTTCGCTGCCTTGCCTCTCTGCAGGACCTCTGCTTCTTCACGCGTACCACGCTCTCCATCTTCCCCTTTCTTTCACCCACCGCCGCTTTGCTATTTCTGCTCTCCAAATAGTTCTCTATCTCTCCTGTTTATTTACAGTTTACGTCCCCATGCTTTGTTCTTTCTCCACAGTTTTCTCTCCACCCCCTCCCTTTTCTTTCTGGCATGATAATGCACAATGAGAGGGAAACAGTGCTCCGGAAACATCGCAGAGCCAGAGATATTTATCCAGGGCCTCGCTGGACAAGATGGAGGGGATTACAAATATCACATTTAGCTTGGCTGCAAACATAATATCAGAGGGTGGATTATCAGAGGGTTGTGTGCATGTTTGCCTGGATGGACATTCAGTTGCTGCTTCAAAGTTCTAAAGCAGGATGCCACAGATTTCAGTTCAGGCCTATTTTGTCAGCAGCTCAGTAATTTCAACAATTCATTTAGTTATAAATGAAATTCCCTTTATATTTATATCAAACATAGTACTATAAGTCATAAGTATACAGATGAGAGCTTTAGACCACATTTCCAACATCTTGCTCTCAACTACATCTTTACATTCATTTCTCTGCCTGAGTTTTTCCTACAAGAGAATTCCAAACCCCAGCTGTGTTAACCTTTTTTCTCTTTATATCTACAGTACATAATATGTATGTAACATATATTGCTTAATTCAAATGCAACCAATACTTTTTTTACTTTCAAAATGTTAAAGTTTTTTACATGTCGCCACCTGTCCGGGGTTAATGCTACCTCAGGAAAGGTTTACCTCGATGTATTCGCCCTTTCAGAGTCTGTTTGTTAGTTGTAGTATTGGGGAAATCTGCTTTCAAACAAGTTTGGGTTCACTTACATTTTATGGAAGTGACTGACCCTAACTGAAAAAGGGTCACCACTGCAACCAGTTCTCGTGAATCAATAAATACATCAATAAGCATGATAATTTCCAATTGCAAGATTTATTGTTTTTCCTCGTTTCTTTCTCTCTTTCTACCAAAAACTGGATGACAAAAGTTTTCAATCTGGTGCTTTGGTCTCAACTAGACCCGTTTTTGAAGGTCAGTTTAGTTTAGAGAGGGACAGTATAATTCATCTATATTTGTTTTTTCTGTTGTTTTGTTTATTTATTTTTGGATATTTAAAATGTATTCTAGTTCCAGAGTTAAATGTTAATTAGAATTTAAAGTTTATTGGTCTTTGAGAATGTGTTCTTAAATTATTCTGTTATAACATCAAGATATTGCTAAGGAAATGGTCTCAAAACATCAATACCATTTATAACAATAACTTCTGGGATAATTTATTGTCCAGAAAGATTTGTTTTCATTACAGGTCCAGTCCTGTGTTCACTCGGGTAAGGTGGTCTTGACTACAACACTATATTGTTATATTTATGTTAAAGACCCCTATTTATAAGCTGAATCTGTGAACACAGCATGGCACCTCAGGAGCTAATTCTCATCTAAGTTCAAAATATGTCTTTGGTTGCAAAAAGAATCGGAGAATCCACCACCACTTTTTAAAGTGTGTATGGCAGCACAGTAGAATAAAAGTGCCACTGTTAGCAACCTTCCGAAAGTACTAAAATGTCTCTAATGACTTTTTTTCTCAAAAAGCAATTATCAACAAATCTATTGACTTAGCAGGCTCCTAAGTGAGCTATAAAATTCAAACACCAAACCAGAAAAGTCAATAGACAAAAACATATACATAGAGAAACCCTGAGTCATTTCACTGGTGTTTCTTTTCTGGATTAATTTTGGTCTCCAGCCCAGATAAAGGAAATGGATGGAACTGTGACAATAAATTAAACAAGAATCAACAGAAGGGAAGAAAGTATTTGAGGCTTTTTTTAGAGGGTTCCCCTCAATATTGTTGTCGATAGTATCTACTACACTGAGATGCTTATGGTCATTTAAGCAAATTAAACAATGACATCATTTAGCAATGGTATTATAAAGTCATTTAGTAGCTTTTAGGACAGCAACTATAAAAATACCTCCACTGGTCTAATTTTAGATCTTGTTGCCATTATGAGACCTAGATATGAAAGTTGAGGCATCAGATTACAACTGGCGTCTGTTTTGGAGGTTTTAACTACTGAATTTACTTAACTTTACTTCAAAATGTAAACATTTTTGATTAAACCTGAACTGCACAACTCCAGAGATTTTATCTGTGAGCAAAGGAAAATGGTAAATTTTAGACTTAGACACAAGTCAGTAAGCATAAAAACAGTCAAGGCTGGACTGAAACATTCTACACTACTGACAGATCAACAAATAAGTAGTCTCCGTTTTTCCATACATAATTTCAAAACTACATTTTCCCTCATTCCACCCTTAAGATATATTACTTAGCTCCATCTTTTTTACCCCCAAACGTGCTAAAACTCTCAGAGAATAAAAAAAAAAAAAAAAAGATAAAAATCTACCACTGAAGTGCTAATTGCTGCCCAGGGACAGACATCCTGAGGCGACATGTGAGCTCAAGGAATGGTGGTCTGCAGTAAATCATTCATCCGGCTCCCTCAAGGTCACTGTCTGCTGTGCAAATGCACCTAATCGTCCTGCGCTGTTTCGATGAAAAGCCCGGCTGCAGGTGGACGAGCCTACCGCGCGGCAGATCTGAATGAGGAAAGCGAGCGCTTCAAAGGCACAACTGCCACATTTCCGCCGGCAGCTGTGACGGGAGACCGTAACGAGCGCGGCAGGGAAGTCGGCAGAAAAGGTGCAGGGATACGAAGGAACGACCCGTTAGTTAACCTTATGATGTCAGCACAGGTCACACTCTACATGATTCATGACCTCTGAGGGAAATTTTCCATTCTGTTCAGTCTGGAGGGCTGTGTTGCGGTCTCCATGGAGACAGACTCGACACGAGAACAAAACCATTTAAAGTAATTGGCTTTGGAAGGAGGTAAAGTAAGTATTCCTCTTCACAATCATGGACTGAGAAGCTCAGCGAGAAAAATCTTTCCAGATGATAAAAAAAAAAGTAACATAAGAAGAGGTTTGCAGACTTCAATCAGTGGCTTCACTTTCTATACATGTAACTACACAGTTAGATGTTGGGGCTTGTAATCAATAGGGTGGGGGAATTGCTTAAAAGGGGCTGTATTATGAGTTTTCCAGACACATAGTGCCAATTTATAGCACAATCAAGAAGTTATGTTAACTTCAGTTATTAAAAATATGCTTTCTGTACGTCAAATATGACTCAAACATTTCACTTTGTAATTTAAGGTCTTAAAATTGGGCTCCTGTCTCTAAGAAACTCCAGCTCTTTGTGAAACACCGCCTTAAGGAAGTTATCACAATCTGACTCCTGTATTCATCCTTTAGCAACATTTTTTACCAGTGTTGCACTGAGAAGTAGCTCCTATAATGAGCCCAGCTGGTGCACAGTTCCACCAGGTTTTTAGTAATTGTTGCTGGCTAGTCTGAAGGAGCTGAAAAAAAAGACATCTTGACTACCCTTTTAGACATTTGGCAAAAAAAAAAGGTTTGTGGCCTGACAAGAGAAAATGTTCAAAAGTGTGAGTCTGTTTACATTTGGCATAAAACCGACAGCACTTCCAAAACAAACTAATTTCAAAAGTCAAACATGGTGGTGGAGGCATAGTGGTCTGGGACTGTTTTGCTGCTTCTTGACCTTGATGACTTACAATAACAATAAATTAAACCTAGGAAAATAAGGCTGAATTAAAATTACTAAGTAAATGTAAATGTAAGATACTTAACGGCAGATTGATTTGCAACATTCAAGTGGTATAAAAAAAATATGCAAAAACAATAGCAAAGTGTAAGAGGCAATGATTTATAATCAATAGGTCAAGAACTAAAGGGTGGAGAGGAAGCAAGTCTCCCTCCCCCCCAAGGTGAAATTTTGAGGATCAACTTCCTCTGTCATTTGCAGAGCAAGCAGATTCAGAGGATAAAAAAAGAGACATCAAAGAGCACACAGCTCTGGAGAAAACAGAGATCCTTGTCTTTATGTTGTGAAAGCAAAGACATATAGGGAAAGAGAAGCGGGGGGTAAAAAATGGAGGCTGTAAGCTGAGCAGGCAATAGAAAGAAAAAGGTCAGAATAAACAGGAAATGCAAGAGGGCAGCCACTACTATGTCAATGTCAACCTTTTCCCCAACTCCTTTTTCACACTTTTTCTTTAATTTTGTCTTGTTTCGTTCCGTCGCTTCACCTTTCCACTCCTCCCCACGGCCGTCCTCCCTTCTCGCCTTCCATCTCCGAAGAGGATGAAAAACGCCTTTTGTCTGCTCGGAGATAAAACGCTTAAGCGTGCGAGGGCAAAGCAAAAAAACAAGAAAAGAGACGGAGAAAAAATATTTTTTTTTACAAAAAAGAAAACCTCCCTAAAATAACTACACAATCGAGCCTCCTAAACAGGTTTTTCTATCGATTTTCTGTCCGGAGCATAAACAGGGCTGCGGAAAAAAAAAAGAAAAAAACAAGGGGGACGGGAAGTTTAGCTTCGAAGAGCAGAATGAAGATGGAAGAGAGGCGAGCGAGGGATGTTTTTCAATGAGAACACAGCTTGTCGTACCTCCTTTTCTGAGACACCGAGGAAAACAGAAACCGCCAGTTTCTTTTCCTGTCCTTCACCTGTCATGCCCTCTTTTTCTTCACTTCATCTTTAAATTCTATCGTCTACCCCCCTCCAATGAGTTGCCGGAGGGCAATATCATTTTATTCCTACAGAAACGCTGCATGATGCCCGCATCCATGTTCCTGCTACTTGGAATATTTCCTCAGTGAGCCACATGTGGAACAAGAATTATAAACCCGGCACACCTATATGTTCTACACAAGACCTGAAAACAGTTCAAAACCGTGTTCAGACTTTCAGCTGAGACTGCAAAGCTTCTCAAATGCAATTCGATGTTTCCTCCAAAAGCAATCAAGAACCAATTGAGAAGTGCCAAAGTATAACTAAAATGGCAATAATTTGGGGGTTTGCCCCAGAAAATGGGAAATGTGTGTATGTATGGTGGCTAGTTAACAAGTTGGCTCTGTTTTCTAGCAGTAGCAGCGTTTCCATTACAACTGTGTGCAAATCTTTGTCTACACTGCAAAAACACAGAATCTTACCAAGTAATTCTAGTAAGATTTACAAGTAACTTTTTCAGCAAGATACAGGAGCTTTGAAATAAATAACTACTTAATACTGACGAAAAAGAACTTGTCCCACTGGTAGATTATTTGACTTTTAACATGGGAAAAATGTCTTGTTATAAGACACATGTGTCAAACTCAAGGCCCGGGGGCCAAATTCGGCCCGCCATAACTTTTTATGCGGCCCTTCAACCTCTAAAGGGACACATAATTAATACGGTCAAGATAACACTGTGCTTAAATATTATTTTCTCCATCAATTCAAAGCAGTTTTTATTAATTTACTGCCAAACTGTGTCAATTAGTTCCTCCAGTTTCTTGTGAATTATTGTGGAAATTCATACAAAATCAACAAATCCCTGCACTTTTTCGCGCTAATATGAAAGTGTGAGTTTATTGCAGATTTTTCGCAAAAATGGCAAAAAACATTGGCTCTAAGTGATGGTGTATTCCGACCTATAGGTGGCAGTATTTCTTACTTCTACTAAACAGCTGCCTCAGCCTTGCTTAATGCTTAATGTCGAGGTATAATCTATAATGATACGGCGAGCAATAAAAAGTAACATTTACCATCATAGATAAGTGCAAATATTTCTAAATTACTACCACAAACACTTTTTTATTGCAAAAAAAAAAAAAAAAATCACAAAGACAATCGCAAATTCATGGATAGACTGAAAATATGTTCAATACTATATAATTGCAACAATTTATATTTTAACAGTTTAACGGATTTTATCATTACACTCTGCCACAACCAGCCCTTTAGGAACATTCATGATCTTGACTTGGCCCAAAAGGAAAATGAGTTTGATACCTTGTTATAAGTGAAATAATCTTCCAATGGGACTATTTCATCAGTATTAAGGAGTTATTGACTCAAAACAAGCCCCTTTTTTTCTTGCTGAAAAGTTATTGCCCCTTTAAGATGACTGTTAAGTCTTGGTAGCGTGAGAGCTAAAGTTTGAAACATCCCACTAAACCAGAGGTTCCCAAACTGTAGGGCGCGCCGTGCCATTGCAGGGGGGGCGTGGGAAGCGGTATGGATGAATGAAAAAAACAACGATGAACGCTGTGTGCGCTGGGGGGGGGTTGAGTGGATGGAAGAACATAACAGGGAGTCTCTAAGAATCTCTCTCTACACCCCCCCCACACACACACCGTTCAACCAGACAACCAGAGTCCAACTCTCCCTATTCGTAGGGGGGGCCCAAGAAATATTTGGAAACCATTGGGGGGGCCCAAGAGAAAAAGTTTGGGAACCACTGCACTAAACCAACCAACAGCAAAGTTCAAAACATCAAATTACTTTTCACTTCTCTTCTGAATTACTGTTCCCACAGCAAAACTAATCCGCCTTTCAGTCAAACTAAACTCCCATTTTTTCTCCAAACGATTTCAGTCGCCCGAAGAACACAGACAGCCCAAACTGTCAGTGCTTTTGATTATTTGTGAAAGAAAAGGAGGATTTGACGCAGACGGAGATTACCTCTGCAAGTAACGCGACTGTATCTCTGCCTCCTGTCGCCCCGCCTCTACTTTAACCTTCTCGAGACTTTTCGGTCCTGCGCAGGTCCATTCGGCGTGGAAGCGGGCGCTGCCAAAGTCACTCTCTTCAAGGTGATCCCACATCAAACGACCGGCACACATGCCCACATAGGCAAACAACACACACTCCCCCCTCAGCCTCGCTTTTATTCCCCCCTAAGTGCTGAGGGCAAAGCTTCAAAGCGGGTCAAAACACTCTCACAATTGTTATTCAGTCGGCTCGTTTGCTCCCAGACATTGTCTGCTCGACTTATGGGGAAGCGGCAATGCTATAATATCACTTTTACTGTACTCATGGCCTATATGATTAGTCACCTACATCTGTTTCTGCTACAGCAGAGGTCTATTAAGAATACACTCCTCGGCTGGAATGATTACATATAATAGCATAAGCAATGTAACGGGGACGTTTTTGTTCAACTTAGAGCCTGAATAATTCATGAGCCAGGTCACTTATGAGCATCACAACACTGACTTTAAGCTGCTGCAGGGAACATGCAATGTTCTGAATACTGTTTGTGTCAGCTCAGTTTAATTTACAGCCACATGACTAAAAATACACAAACCCCAGTGAGCTGATAGGGTCACTATGGGTGAAGGGAAAACACCAAACACTGGCACTCAGGCTTTTCACCACAAAGGAAATTATGGAAATGGACTAATTTTTTTGTTTGTTTATCTTATTCCTAAAACACTTAGTTAAACACGGCAAAACCGCAAAATCTTACCCAGTGTTTCTGGTCTAGTTTTCTAGTACAAATATCTTAGTACACTTCAAATAAGACAAAAACTGCCTCATAAGTACCTTTTTGGCAAGAAACAGGAGCTTGTTTTGAATCAATAATTCCTTAATATTGATGAAAAAGTTCTAGTTCCAGTGGCAGATTATTTCACTTAAAATATGTGGAAAATGTCTTGTTCTGAGTAAAATCATCTGCCATTGTACTAATTCCTATTTCTTTCTGAAACGTTATTTGGAAGTTAGGTTCATCTCATTTCAAATGTACAAGATATTTGCACGAGAAACTAGACCAAAAAATAGCATAGTATATCGGGTATAGCAGGTAAGATTTTGTGTTTTTACAGTGGACGTTGCTGGTTGAGTTTTATTAAAATGACAAATACCATGCAGCCCTTTTAATGCTAGTGATGTCGGAACACTTCTTGTTTTGTGTCTTCTACTACCACTTGCTGGTAGTAGAAGCAAGTGGCAAGGTATCCCAAGGTAATAATTAGATGCCAGTGTGTTCCCAAGGGACTAAAGTGCTCTCCTGCTGTCTCTCATATGAACATCCTCCACCTGTTGCTGCACTCTGCCTGACAGCTGGCTAAAATAAGACTAATTAAGATCTTTTGATTACAACCAATTTAATGATAGCGCACCTTCAAAGTATAGGTTATACCCTGAATAACTAACAAGCTAATGCTACGCTAGTATTACTCAATTAGGCAAAACAAAAATTCAAAAAGGTATAACTCCTGGTCGATATGAACTTCAACAACTAGCTTTTCCATTTGTATTTTTTTTTTTTTAGAAACTATATCAAAATGTATTAGTAAGTAAAAATATTACAAATAATATTATAAAAATGTGGAATTCTTTTAGAAGTAGTGGGAATAGTTGTTGTGAATCCATTTTAAATAAAAGGTGTTTGATCATGGTATACATTTTTTGTTTAAAAATGTGGTTTCATGATGGAACGAAATCAATGCTTTTTTAATCATACCTCCATCACATGACTGAGCACCTAACTTTGTTCTTTCACACATCCGACACTCTAAAGTATCCCTATTTGACCGGCATTTTAAAACATTTTTCTGACCAACACCGAACTTCACACACACACCATGTAGTCTGTACTGCACACGCCACTTTAAGTATTTCAATGCAGCTATGATTAATTACTAATCCAATGCTGTCTGCAGTGATGAAGAGTCACCAAACCTGCCAGAAACAACAAGTAAAACTGACGGCTTGACCTATTTTCTGATTAATTCAAGTGAAAATGATCTGACCAACTGGGGGAATTGAGATCACTGAGATTTCATTCCCAAAATGAACTCACTCCATTGTCACATTGACAGACTGAGGCCTCATCCACATAGGTTTTTGGGTTTTTTTAAAAACAGGAATGTCTGTATCTGCTTTTGCCCCACATCTTCATGCAAACGGCATTTTAGAAGACAAGTTTATGAATGCGCTCATGTATTAGCCCAACCTTTAACCTGACTTCTTACCCCAAACAAGCCACACGCGCCATGTGAAAACAACAACAATGTCCGTTGTGGTGCTGCAGCTGCTGTAGGACCTAATTGAGGATTCTGCAGCAGCTGCGAATGTGCTACAAAAAAAAAAACTCCATTGTATGTGGAGGATGAGGGAGTAATAAACTACATTTAGGGCTGTTCTCAGTGTTTCCGTGTGGATGAAAACAATATTCAGAGATCAGTCCCATGTAGATGTGTTTGAACACGTCATCTGTTTTAGGAAAATAAAAATAAAAAAATACCTGTGTAGACACGACCTAAATTCTGCACCCTTGAGCCCAATACACGTCAACTACTCACAATTTCAATCACATTAAAAATATCACATGCTGCAAAAAAAAAATCTAAATCTAATTTCTAGTGCAAATACCTTAGTACACTTCAAATAAAACGAAACTAGCATAAGTATTTTTTCTGCAAGATATAGGAGCTCGTTTTGAGTCAATTTCTTAATATCGATGAAAAAGTACTAAAATAAATTATGTCTTGTTATAAGTGAAACAGTTTTCATCAATATTAAGGAGTTAATAACTTAGTTGGTTTTGTCTTTTTTAACTGTACTGAGATATTAGCATTAGAAACTAGACCAAAATTAGTGTTAGACCAAGATTTAGTGTTTTTGCGGTGCCAACGTTCAGACCCACGTGACGTTTTATTCAATATGCCGAGACGCACGGCAACATCAGAAATCATCAGTCAGCAGCTTCAAGGTTATCATACAGTGATGATCTGTGCATGCCAATAACACACACGATGAATCAATTTCCTTAGGTGTGTGAGTTTTCATTTTGTCTAAGTGCCTCAACAGATGAACTTTAGCATCCAGCTACTCTCTCTTTGCTTTCTACCAAAGTTTCTTCTGAATCTAATTACAGTCACACATACAAAAAAAAGCAGGGTCAGTCTGTTGCAGATGAATTGCTAATAGGCTGCACGTACACACACATCTCCTAATCTCCTGATTTTATCCTCTCTCTTATCTCACTCTGCACTGAGTCACCACATTCTGTATGCAAATTCACACAAAGTCAACCAGAAGCAACTCCAGCCAAGAAATATCCAGTTATAAAACTTTGTAGCACAGACATGGAGCAATGTGCTGGACAACTAAAGCCCTGTTTGCTCGCAGCACTATGAGCAAACATAGTGTGGATAGGGAACTTCTACACATGAAAGCCTTGAAAAATGTTTTAGATTTTTTAGTAGAAACGCACCTATCAGTCAGTCAGTAATCAGAACTGGCTAATTATCCCTTGATTAGCTCATCAAGAACATAAAAATCTGATTTTACGTTAAATGAATCAGAACTAAGAACTCACATAATTGTCTTTCTATAAATGTATCAACCAACAGCACATACTTTGATTGGCTTTATTTTTAATTAATGAATCATCTTGTAATTCCATTGTTTTCAGTTCAAACCACTAAACATTTTTTGTCATTCGTATTACAGTCCTATGAATTACAAAAAATGGAATAGGTCCAAATCTGAATCTGTCAAATCTCAGATACTTGAAGTTTGGGATCGGCCAGAAAAGGGCTGATCGGTGCTTCTTGTTTGGTGTAAAAACAAAAGATAGTAAAGTATAATTTTCCAGCTTACCTGCACATGCAGTTAAGGTTGAAATAAAGAACTGAACATATTTTTCTAGGCCATTATATTATCAGATCTTTTTTAAAGCCACAGCACATTCCTGCCCCATCTTAGATTTTTGTCTATCCTGCACATGTCACATTAGCAATGCAGAACTCTCACTTCCTCCGTCTCTGCCCGTCAACCTCATCTGTGCTGAGAGTCCTCGACGAGCTAAAAATCACCCTATGTCATTAATAGGAGTTAAATAGAGAGCGGGATAAAACCAATTTTTAAAAGAGATGCTCTTCAGTGGATCTTACGTAACAAGCAAAGAAGCTTCTATATGCTACTGTAAAGTATAGTATGAATAAAGACAAAAACACAGATAGAAATGGTTTGAAAGTTTAGATATGTAATTTTTCAATAACATTTCAAGCCATTTTGTTGTCCTAGAAGTCAACCGTTACGCTGACGACTGTGTAATTTCAGCAGTAATTTGGTTTTTAAACCTTGCACTTGCTTTTGATCCATCGACTCTTTTCTTCAATAACTGAGAAAACTAAAACCAAAGAGATAACATGACAATGTAAATAGTATGAAAAGGCCTGTTCATTAATTGAATTTGATCATAAAAAAAACCCTGTAAAACGTTTAAAGCCTTGACAAAGTGCTCGACCACCCATTTTCATTCAGCTCAAAAAGCTCACACAGCCGCCAGATGAGATAACAGATGCTTAAAATTATAAATGAGCCTTTTTAAATGGGGTTATTAAATTTTAAGCGTTCCTCCAAATGCCAGATGCCGTAGTGCATCTTGTCTACGGAGCCCTAACACGGAAAAGGATAAGGCTCATGGCAAAACAGGAAAAAAAAAAAGGAAAAAGAAAAGCAGGATTAGTAGCACACTTATTAAAGATGAGCAGAACCATCTTCCAGTTCTTGAGTGTCCATCAATCATCAATTATGGCAGCATTAACTCGTTTGGGGACCTTGATAATTCAGAGTCACCGCTTGATCCTCGCCTGATAGAGTCGCTGTGGGTGTTTGGCTTGTCAACGCTCTTCACTGACAATTAAACCTATAATTTCATAGACGGTATACGGCTCTGTGATGCAGAGCAGCTGTCAGCTGTCGTTAGCTGTCCAAGTAGGAACGAGAGGGAGAGCGATGCAGAAGAGACAAAGATTGAGGGACAGTGAGAGGGAGGAACTGAGCTAGTTTTAAAGAGGGGAGCAAAAAATGATAGAGAGGTATCTAGAGATGGCTCCTTTTGCTGCGATAAGTCATGATGATAAATGGACAGAGGGAGCAGAGCCAGACAGCAGGGTGAAAAAGAAGAGATGTTTGGCAGGGACTCACCGTGGCCGGCTCGTAGTCCCATTGGGGAGCGGTGTATTGGCACAGGCAGCTGATGGTGCCTTGGCCCCTGAGGGCCGCGCAGGTGATCTGGCCGGGGCAGCGCGGGGGCCACAGGGGCGCCAGAGGTAGGGGACAACAGGTGGAGGTCTGGAGATAAGGAACCCCATGCAGAACCCAGTGTTATCCATCCCACGGCCAGAAGCAACATCCAGAACAGTTGGCCCTCCTGGGGCTTTCCTTCGGGGAGCATCACGCTCTCCTCCCCCTCTCACAGGATATTTAAAAGAAAGTGAAGAAGCAGGCGTGCTCGGTTCTCAGAGAAAGTGACTTTCTGGTTGTCGGTGAAAAGCAGCAAACTCCATAACAAGAGAGAAATTGAGACAAGATCCCCAATAGGGTAGGATCCCTCCAAACAAGACGCAGCCGAGCCAGGTCTCGAGGACTCCACTCATTGGAATTCTCCAGATATCCCGTTGCTCTCCATTTGCTCACTGGCTCTTTGAACCAGAATCCAATATGTCTTTACTTTCTTTTCTCGGCAGGATCGCCTCGTGGCAGTTCCTTTGATGACCACGTAACCCTGCTGGTGCGCGCACACGCACACGCTTGTGGACAACACCTGGAACGCGTCCCTTTGCGCCCTTTGGGTGTATGAGAGAGCGACGGTGAGAGTGAAGAATTCGCTGCTGCAGCCCCTCCGCCTCGCTTGCGCCGCTTCGCTGTGCTGTGCTCTGCACAGCTCCGCTCGTCAAGCCACAGATAACACACAAGGCTCAGCTATGAGCCTGAGGAGGAGGGAGAGGCGGAGGGAGGGAACGACAGGGAAGATGCGGAGCTCCGCGCACTCCGGCACGAACTGTCAGTGTTCTGTTTTTCTACCGTCTCAGCGGAGGCGCACTTTCCACATCCTTATAGCTCAGCCACAGACTCTCAACGTGAGGTTGAGATCTTTTCTCTTCCTAGAGTTTGGATCCAACATTTGCCTGACTTCTCCAATCTCTTTCTCTAGCTCTCGCTTTATTTCGCCCCCTGGAGACGTGAGGCAGTCTGGTTTGTTAACCCGGGCAGACCAAGACTGATAGCTCTTTGTATTACTCCACAAGAGAACGAGAGAGATTTTCAGACTTGATAACGAAAGAGGGGGAAAAAGGAGAAGATGAGAAAATGAAGGGGCTGGTAAGGAGTGTTGGGAGGGTGAGATGGAGGAGTGGGGACAAAAAAAGTGAGGAGAAGGGATTGGGAGGATGCAAGAATGACGGAAAGGGAGAGAAAGAGAAGGACGGGAGCGAGCTCAGGTGAAACTAAGCGAAGATGATGGGACAGAGGAAGGGAGGGCAGGGCAAGAGAGGGAAAGGGGAAGGGCAGAAGCACCAAGTGGGCCAGTCTATGCAAATCCTAACCGAGCAGCGAGCAAATCAGGGAGCCAGACAGCCACTGCAGAGGAGTGGGCTACCTTTAGTCACAGGGAGGGAAGATGTAAGAGAGGATCCAGGGAATGAATGGTGGAGGGAAATAAGTATGAGAGGTAGATTTGTGATTGTAGTCCTTCTATAAGGTATTCCCGGAATTCCATTTTTAGAGCAGGCAACGCAAAGCCACTTTTCCCCCCCAATGCTATGTGACTTCTTCTCCCTCTATGTTTTGATGATTCTCAAAGTCTATTGAAGCCCCATCACTAAACGAGGAGAATAAGAAGAAGAAGAAAAAAATCCATGCATAATGCACACAGTAAGAGATTTGGTGAATTTCTAAAGAGTAAAATCTCTCTCCTCTCCGCAGCGATGACAGAAAAGAAAGGCTGGCGCTCCCTGCTCTGTCAATCTTTTCTTCTGTTTTAGAAAGAGAGAGTGGGGTGCGGGGAAACTGTCTCCAGGCCTTGGGAGAAATTCACACTGAAAAGTCAAATAGCAGTTTAATCATGTTTGCTTTCAAACTTTAATTTGATCTGACTCCAGAGCTCGCTGTTTGCTGCTGACCTTTTGGATTAAATTGTAGGAATTCCAAGACGACAGAAGCTGCTACGACGCGGCGGAGGGTTCATTGTTGTTCTGCAATCGAGGCAAAAGGAGCTTTGTGGAGCGGCGGAGCGCGGCCGGGAACCCAGGGCTCCGGCATCGGTTTGCTTTTTGTTGCTTTCATCTGTCTGTCTGTGATTTCACGTTTGGGAGGAGTGCTTTATCTGAAACACCTGGTAGCATGGTCCTTTTGGCGCTTGTTGTGAGCGCACAAACATTTCATACGCAAATAAATGCCAGAGGAGAGGGAACAATCTGTCACTCACTGATCCGCAGAGGAGAAATGTCTCAAAGGCGCAGAATGTTCAGCTAAGCTAAAGTTATTGCACACAGATGAGGGGCGAAAGCATGTGCACTTGAGTTCTACAACAATGCAAGGAGAAAGCATGTTTAAGTGTGTGTATTTCAGGTCAAGTCAAGTTTATCTGTATTGCACATAATACAAATAAACCCAGTGACAAAGCAGATCATAAAAACAATTATGAAACAAGTAATCGTCAAATATCTGCATCAAAATGGAAACATCAAATATGTTGATGAATGTTCCACTTACTACTACAATTCTAAACAGGTGAGTTTCTGCCTTGATTTAAAAGAACTCAGTGTTTCAGCTGTTTTGCAGTTTTATGGAAGTTTGTTCCAGATTTGAATCAAGTAATACCAAAGCGCTGAAGTGAGCAAAGCGTTCTCTAGCTGTACAGAGTAACATAGTACTTCCCCTCCTCCACTTACTGTTACTCATAGGCAAACAACCTGACTCCTACACTCTTACCTTGCTCTAAACAAAGACAAGTTTGGCTATTTTTGATGTTTCAGTTACTAAACATCAGATTTTACTCTCCATATAAAGTTTCTAATGTATTTTTAATCACCAGAGCCAGTTTTTACTGGAGGGCATTGTTGTACTTTTCCATGTGCAAGATTTAGTTAAATGTCAGCGAATGGTGCAGAGTCTTTGTTAAACATCTCAGAGAGAGCACAGACTGAGCTAAATATATTGTCATGAAGATTGAATCTGAATGTGGCTATTCTCAGATTAATATGAGCACAATTTGGAAACGAAAGAACAAACAATGAAGTCGGTGCTAGGGTAACGCTGCAACTCTAAGACTACCTGTGTCATGCTGTTGATTGAAATCTTTCATAGAGAAAAATTTATGAAATCAACCTTAAAAAGACACATGCCACCTCTGATATTTTGTTCAAATGCTCTGTCCATACATATAGATTTATTTGATTAAAAAGAGATATGACTACACCGCAATTAAAACTGAAATTGCAGTAGTTTATCTATAGATTGGGCAATAAGTCGACCCAAACACAATAGTGACTTAAAGTGCTTTCTAAAAAAACAATAGATACCCACAAGCAGAGAGTAGAGCATAATTCTGAAATGAAAGGAAAAGGATGCGTTTTTGTTCTATTTTTATTTATAGATGAAAATAAAAAATGTGAAACGTGTTTCTTGGGTAAAGCCTGCCCATTTCATACCAATGAATTGCATTCTTTCTCTTCCAACTTCCATTACATAGCCGTTAACATACAAATTTGTACGCATGAACCACGGTGCGCAAGTTTAATTTTTATTTTAGTTGGGCATTTTTATGTATTGTAGTGAGAAATTTAAAGAAAATGCTCAAATCAAAGTGTATTTTTATTCCGTTGTACATTTATGTCTCGAAAAGCTTTGTATTACACCTCATTTCTATTTTATAAATCCTATTTCCGATCTCTGTATACACTATTCAACTATAATAAAATTACTGGTGGGGGATAGTATTTAAAATCGTATAAAATGCCCGGCAGCAGACGGCTCCATTTGATAGCCAAAGATGTTGGGTTCAAATAATAAAAACTTACAAGATACAAATGGCAAAGCTTGCTTTGTAGAACCACCTTTCTTTCTTTGCCTTTACATCTGCAAGTTTTTCAGTACTTGTTTCTACCGTTCCTGAAAATCCAAAAACTTAAATGTTTGCCTTCTTTTTTGACTTTTAAATCACAAACGATCTCCTGCTCAGTCAGAGTGGATTGAAAGATGCTCAGTTAGATTGAGATGTGGACTTTGATTGGCCCATTTTAGCACATACTGTGATCTAAATACTTTCATTATAGAACCATCTGTCTGTTTTCCAGCCTTGATGAGGTTTTATTTTCTAGGATTTCCCTATAATGTAAAGCCATCATTTTTTCTAATGGTTCTGAAGAACTCCTTTGTCCCTGAAGCAAAGCAACCCCACAGGATAATGGTTCCACTGCCATGTTTATTGCTTTATTTTCAGTAAGCTACTATCAAAATGTGCATCAATGGGAAGCTCTTCTTAGCTACATCAAGTCTATCACAAAACCACTCAGCAGCGACAGCCACATGCCAGCCGCCACCTGCAGGAGAGCTTCGGATAATTGGCGTGGCTGGGAAATATGGCATCTTTACGTTTAAAATGCATTATACTGTGTAAAAACATCTAAGCACTAAAATTCTCTTTAGTTTAAGACCTAATGAGAGTGTTATTGTAGAGAACAGAAGTATGACATCATAACCCTCTGTCCCCCCTGCGGCTAAAACAATCTAAAAGGCAGCTGCTGTCTTTACAGCGCTGCACAGTATACAATCTTCTTAAAATAACAACGGCTGTGCGCTGTGCTCTGACTTTCAGCAGATTCAAATATCTGGACATGAGACGGGCACGCTTGGTTGCCTGCATGCCAGCCGCAGCAGCAGCTCTGCGACCACTTTTCTTTTCTTTTTCTTTATATTTGCATAGACGTTCACTGAGGCATAGGCAAACAAGCCACCTGTATACCACAGGCACAGGGGAGCGGATTATACCGTGACCCATAACTTGATCTCCTGTTGCTGAGCCACACCTGAAATACCTAAATCTGAAATCTTAAGCTAGTTTTTTTTTTTTTTTTTTTTCTTTCTCCCTTCCGAAGTTGACAACCGCAAAAAAAAGAAAAAAAGAAAAAAAATCTTTGGGAGCGTGCCGTCTCATGCTGACTCAGTAATGAAGTCTCGTCAGGATCGGAGCTAATTAGTGTTTTACATTATGATTCCTCGGAGGTGTCTGTGTGTGACAGATGAAGTCTGCTCCGCTTTGCCCTGCGTGCAGGCAAATGGAGCGCAAAACATCTTAATGTTACAGAAGAGTGGGAATGGAGGAGAGAGGAACTCTATTAACATCAGAGAGTGATTCATAACTAAAAACAACCCTCCAGAACAAAACAGGCAGCACTTCCTGTGTGACAGAAGAAAAAGGTACAGTGATGGGAACCAGTATTTACTCCCGTCAGTTTTTGATTATTACGTCACACTTAATTGGTTCAGATCATCACATAAATATAGATTTCTTATTTTTGTTTGATATTAAAATTAGTTTGGTGATTTGTTCATTAGCCCTGCGACAGACTGGCGACCTGTCCAGGGTGACCCCACCTCTCGCCAGAAAGGTTTGCTGGAGATAGGCACCAGCAGCCCTCCCGACCCCACTAAGACAAGGGTGTTAGAAAATGGATGGATGGATTTGTTCATTATCTCTGCCAAAAAAAGAAAAACAAGAGGGCAAAAAGTTTTTCACAGAATTGTATACGATTATATATATGTAAAATGAGTTCAAATAGGACGCTACATTTGGCTAATGGTAGTTAGGGGTGAGCATTTATTGTATCATTTATCATGATAAATTTTCTTTTGATTTATCGTTGTCACAATAAATTACCATTAATGATGCTTAAACCCAGTGCCTTATTACCAGGATTGATGGTTTTATTATTCTCTCCACTGCTTGTTCAATGAAAGCATCAAAAAGCACCAATAAACTCGAAAATACAGTCACCATGTGCTGTTTAGTGATACAAATCCCACTTCTTTATGTGACGGACGTCCTAAAGAAGAGAATTATGAAAAGTGAAGCTTTTCAAGAACATTGTTTGTGTTTGTGGGGCTGTAATTGCTGTAACACATGGTCACAGTCATGTAATTACCCTGAAAAAAAAAAAAAAAAAATCTATCGTCACTTTTATCACAATAGCACAGCAAAATATCGCAATAAAACTTTAAGTCCAGATTGCCGACATCCCATATTTGTAAATATTAATGACACTTTCACAGGTCTTGGTGTTTCCTCCAGTAGTTTCCTTCAGTAAGTCTAAAATAACTGTTGTAGTGGGATGTTTCAGGATTTAGCCCCCCCACCCTCCACATACAAACAGCTCCAAACCTCTGATCCTGGCAAGTGACAGGCATTAAAGGAGGATTGGCAGCGGACAAAGCCCGTCGCCTGGTACTCGGAGCATCACAGTCTGACACAGGAGACACATGACGAACTCTCAAGTGAAATGAAACAACAAGAAGAAGCCGATGTCAACGGCGGCACAGTAAACAGCATTTGAAGCAAGCTTTTAAAGGAAGCTTCCACTCTGAAGCGAATGTGCCCGTGCGCGTGTGTTCGTGTGAAGCCGTTTTATCTGCTACTCAGCGGTTTGCATCCTTTTGGTGTCGCTAATCTTTTATACGTTCAAGTCAGGAGACGATAAGCTGCTGTTGCGTTTCAAGCAAAATAACTGACTATTTAACCGAAGCAGGGGCAGAAGGTGCATCTGTGCTCTGGAGCTGGCTGTACCAGAACGAACAATACCAGCCCAGCGACTTCCTGAAGGAACGTTAATTACAAACTGCAATGTGTTTAAAAGTACCCACCACAGATAAGTCACAAAATCTGTGTGGTTAATATTTAGGGGAAAGGTCAGACAAAGGTCAAACAGGGATCAGCGCCAAATCAGACCAGCGGCATTGGTCTGATTTGGACCAGCGCTGTCCACAAATAGCTAAAATTCACAAATACATTAGACTCCTTACAAATTGCTTAGAACTCCCGTTTTTTAATAGTCCAAACGCCAAATATACTTTAATACAGATTAAAACATACAGTAGAAATCATCTTAGCACGACCGCAGAAGCCAGTCTTCTTCATCTCTTGGGATACCAAGGAAAGTAAATGCCACGCCTGAATTGGCTGAAATGCCAGCCAATAGCATGTCAGCAGGTTTTCCCGTGTTACTTCAGCTTGCTACGGGTTATTTTACGTCAAATATTTTTGATACTGTGTACGGAGAAATTCGTCAATGGGCTGGTTTTCCACAGATAATTTGGAGTTAAAAGATATATTATTCAGGATTCACTCACCTCAGTATAATGAGAACTTGAAGTGACTCCAACAAAAGAGTAGCTGGACCTATTTTCTGATTTATTCAGCTAATAATTGTTTGGGTTTTTATCATCATTTCATATATGCATGAATTTTGTATATATATGCATCAATTGTTTTCTGAAGATGTTTTCTTCAGAAAAAAAAATTGACAGGGGGTAGATACATTTAGAGGAGAAGTTATTTTAAAACTGGTGCCATTAACATGAATATTTAGGCTTTAAATATTTTGCGGCTTGCTTCTGACCTGACTAGCATGAACCTAAAAGCTATCAGTGTTGGAAAAAATATTAGCCTAACCCTAATCTATAGTAAAGCAAAATTTCCATCTCTACGCCCACACTATGCCTCACCTTTGGATAAAGAGCAGTGATCCAGTCATTGCACAGCACCGAAGCCTCACACACTTAATAATGAATGAACGATAGAATCAAAACGGACAGGCAGCAAACGAAACGTTGCCCTTTGTTTTCAAAGATTCAAAATGTAGCAAACCAACGTTTTACTTATACATGAAGCCCAAAGCCTCAGCAGGATGGCAGCGACTCGGGGGTGAGCAGAGCTGAGCCTAGAAAACAATATAAACAAGCAGACAAATGCATCACCGAACATTTGCACTGAGAATGACCACATGAAGTTGCCAGCTTTTAAAAACCGTGCATGCTTTTATGAGTCAGACAACACTGGAGATGAGGGAATCGATTAAAAATGAATGACGATCCGCCACAAATGTATTTTTGTAGGTGTGAGATACAGTACCCCTCACAATTATTGTTTTGCTTTTGGCGAAGATGTGTTTCAAGCTTTTTTTTTTGCTTCAATAACGTCACGTCCCATTGAAAAAGTTTGAAGAATCCAGGCTGACCCGTTTCCTCGTCTTTCATCGTACTCCGAATGCTTAAGACGACTTCACAAGAGAAACTTCAAAGTTTATTGAAGAAATGGCGGAGAAATTACGCAAGTAGAGTCACGTGCGGGAAATGTGTGCACTCTCAAAACCAAACACAAAAATCAGAACCATCACATGCTAATACCGCTTGGTTCTGGCTCAAAGACACACCACGGGCACTGGATCCATTTTTTTTTTTTTTACCACCAACACAAAAAGTCAGATACAAGTAAAAACAAAGTAAAGCTGTCTCTTTGATAAAAGACCATTCATCCTTGAAACCTGAATTCAACTCTGAAGTCGGCTGGAATGTACAAAAGCGTAGAGATATTGAGAAATTTAAAGCCCCATTTCACACAGGAGTCTTGCTCTTTTGCCAGCGGATGAAGTCAGTGCAAGTAACAGCCAGCGTGCAATGGACACCGGCACTGTTTTCACACCTTGGATTCCTCGTCATACCTCTGGGATGTTATTTGAAAGCCCAGAAGTCGAACGGAATGACTCCTCCTCTTCTGGCCGGCACAAACAAGCAAAGATAAGCAATGCCGGCTGGAACCAGGGACTCCAATTTTTTTTTTTTTTTTTTTTTTTTTGTGGCATTGCAGTGTGATGGCTGTGCGAAAAGGGCTTAGGATACCAGAAAGAGTGACCAATGAAGTTAACACACTCACACAAAGGGTTTTACTCGTTGTGAAACTGCTGCAGTTGGCGGGAACAGACACCAAACAACTACAGCGTACCTCCTCGCCATACAGAACTGGCTGCAGACTAAAGAAGTTTTTTGACATTAGCTTTGATAACAGCTCTCTGCAGTCAATCTGCCCAAGTAAGCAGGCACCACTTTGCAAACACAGTCCGTGCTCTGCACAAACACACACCCTCCCCTGTAGATATTACTTTGAGAAATAGCAGATGTGAATTGATTTGGCCCGCCTTGGCAAAAGAAAGGAATAAATTACCTCGAGAGGGAGGCTATCTCCATTTTTTTTTTTTTTTTACCTTGGAGTTATCACAAAGAGCTCTAAAGTGAAACTACAGCCGCTCACTTAAAGACCGGCTAACTGTTCTGTGTTAGAGTCACGCCGACTTAACCCGCAACCCACAATTTGAGTTCAATCAAAACAACAAGGTGGTATTTTTGTCAAAATATAATAAGACAATCTTTGACGATGAATGAATGACGACCTATAAGGTATGAGGTTTAAAATAAACTGAACAGCTGTGCTACTTTAAGGGCATAAAGATCCTGATGAAGCACATTGCTCCTACAGACCATCATGCCTTTTTCCAGATGCAGAGACAAGCTGATAATATCAAGCAGCGTTTTGCATAATGGGATGTCACATAAGCAAGTTGTCCTCATTAAGGTCCAAGATATAAATACATGATATTTAAAAAAAAGAGATAAAACAGTGACATTAAGTTCAGTGACATTTAACCATTAGGAGACAGAAACAATAGCATAAAAATAAAGAAAATACAGTGACCTATTAAGCATTTATCACAAATACTATCTTTGCAGTTCCCTAAGCTTCATTTGTAGTGCAGCATAGCAAAGCATAGCATAGAATAGTACAAAATAGCATAGCATAGTACAGTACATTGTAGCACAGCATAGCAGAGTATAAAGATGGCTGTGTGACAATTCTCAACTTGACTTCAAACAAAATATTTTAAAAGTACAAAAAACACAAACAACAATAAAACAGACTTTACGCCATCCAAATATGGCAATAGAATGCTGTAATCTACAATAAATATGGATTGCCTTTAAAATTAAAATAATCTATGAAAATAAACTTACACTAACACTATAGCTATCTATCTGTTTTGAGACAGTTTTGAGAAAATTGTCTCAAAACTGTTGTTTTGAGACAATTTTCAAGTGATGTGTTGATGATGGGGTATTAATGCAAGTTCACACTCTTGAAGGCCAATAAACTTTAACACTGGAACCACACCTGGCTTCATTATTATTTTCTTTAAAACCTGTTTTTTTTTTTCTGTTTCAGAAAAATATTGAATGACAATAGACGGTGATATTTCCCAATGAAGGATTTCTTTTTTAACCGTATTTGGTCCATTCATGTCCTAGGTGCCTTTATATTTTAATCGCTTACTTCCCACTCAGTTTATTTTCACCCATGTTAAATTGTGTCATATTTTACCTACAGATTTTATTTCAGGATTTTTCATTTTTTTTAAATATCACTTTGGATATTTTAAATATCCAAAATGAAACACAAAAAAACCCCAATAAAAATAAAGGAAAGAAAAACCACACGCAACTGAAACTAGAAATAAAAAATATCAATTATCAGAATGGAAATTGAGCTCATTTTAGTTTATGGTGCAATTAATTGATTTTTTTCTTATTATGCATACTTGTTAAAATGTGGCAACATCTGACAGGAGAACATTCTCAGACGAGTTGTGTCCCCTACATGATTCTTGCCAAGCGATTTTTCTTTAACGTGATACATTTTACATTTTGTTTTTAGTCCATAACGCAATATCCAAAAAATAAATAAATAAAAAATAAAGAATTCCAATGAAGTTCGTGACTATGTTAAGATAAAAAATGTAGTATGAATACTTTGCAAGGCACTGTATAAGATTTATGAATAAAAGAAAACGGGTTTTTAACTGGATTTGAGTAGTTTATGTGTGCTTCCTATGGCAATCAATACCACATTTCAGTACTTTGGGAAATACATTTATTAAAGTTAAGTTATGTACGAAAAAAAAATCCATCTTATCCAAATATGCATCCATTCAATATGTAGCTCATGCCAGTAGCCAGTTAGCATTGTTCAGTGTGTAAACCTGAAATCAAGGGTAGCAAAACTGCCTTATTGACATTTTCAGAGTTCACTCGTCATAGTTTATGTAACGTTTGTTTACACATTAGAAAATGAAAAATACATGAAGCGCAGCTTCGTATTGAACGGCAGTTGTGTCGGGCTGCAAAGATAACCCAGGGTGAAAAAAAAGAAAAGAAAAAAGAACGCCTTTAACTGTGAAAGGTTGAAACTAATATAAAAATCTTGTTTTTAAGCGAGCTGATCGCCCCGAGCATTAGCCTAGCCTATAGCTCACACACGTTACAGGCTCGGGTGCGTTTCGCTATCTGCGCACCCCCTTTCCCACAAAACGGCGACAGAGCCACTGTCCCCGAGCTGATCTGGGATCAAAGGGCTGAGCATGTGGAAATTCAAAGAGCTGGGGACCCTCGCATACGCACAAACACATAGCTGAGTCCCTCCATCAAAGGAGAAGTGATAAACTTTGACGCCAGGGGATCAAAGTGTTACACATGAGGAGCTCAGAGGACTCAGATGACTTGACATAATGGTTATATGCAAAAAAAAAAATGGTTATATGGACAAACTATACGCAGCCTCTACAATATTTGATGTAAAAATGAAAGGGGGGGGAGGGTTTGTGGAATTAGCACTACTTTCTGGCAAAATGGGACTTTGATTGCTCTATTTCACGAAGCCTCATGATGCCTTTTTTTTCCCCCCATTTCCGTACATTTTAATCCCCCTCCATTTAATGCACTCAACAAATTGGTTCCAATGAAGGCACCCCGGTTTGCCAAGTATGAACCGGCGCCACACGCTAAATTGTGAAGAAATAGTTCAACCTTGAAGGCTGACACCTATATACAGCGTTTTACAGTTCTACAGGAAGGCTTGTTTGTATTCTTGGTACAGTAGGAGTCAGCTACGCAAGCCAATCTGCTCCCCCCAGCCCCGCACACACACACCTCCCCACCACATTCAGGCCTTTGTCATAACAGTTCTGGCCAAAGCGATTTACAGGCAATATATGAAATATGGATCACACCTCGTTGAGGGAGAAAGTGCCCCGAGATTTTCTGCTGTGTGTGTGATAAACGTGGAGGCTGAGAGACAGATGATTGCTTATGGGATGGCAAAAGGAATGAGAAACCATTACCAGAGCAATATGTTCGCTCATCTGCACACACACACGCACGCACACACACTTAAGCACAGATAGCCCCAATTTCCAGGACAGAAACTGATGCAAAGGTTCGAACTTGTGCTCTCTCTCAAAAAAAGGAATTTTAGGATACTAAATATTATATGTTGGAATTATTTAAATCGATATTTGTTTTTGATTTTTTTTTTAAATATGCCTTTCATTTTAATAGCAAAGGCACAATGCTACATGGGAAAAAGCCCCTAGAGTACTTGCAACCTATGCGACATGTAAAGTCATTGTCCCCAATTGTGTCAGAAATGGTCCAACTGCTATTCAGATGTCACAGCAATCACCCATTAATAGGACTTATTAAAGCAGTAGGTAAGGTTTATTTTAAAAATAGTTTCTCTTAACATATTTTTTAAAACTATTGCCATGACAGTACGGTAAGAGACAAAAAATATATGAAAAAAATGTAGATACTCTGCCTTCATCTTGCTGTCCTAATCCCATTACAGAAATACACCACTAGCAGGGAGGAGGGTTTTAGTGCTGTTAATCATCCTTGTGTACATTCTGTTCACAGCCTCCGCCTGGCTCTTTGCTGGGCTACAGTCCTTGGGCAGATCCTGCTAGCACACAAGAGTGGAAGACAGCGCTACAACCCTCTTTCTGGCTTCTGATTGGTTGTTTCCAACCGAGCGGAGCATTTCTGCAGATGGCAGTGGGATCACAGAGACGAGGCAGGGAAGCACCATTTTTTTTCTATATTACCTGTCTCATATTATATTGACAGGACAGAAACAGTTTTAACAAATGTGTCAAAAATATTTTTATAAAAGTTACCTAGTGCAGCTTTGATGTCAGTATGAAAACGCAAAATGAATAAAAATAGATATCAAATAAGAACCACTCTGAATTTCATACCATTGATCCAAATACACACTACTATTCAGAGTGGGTGCAAATTAAGGCAACACAAATAGTTCAACAATTTTTACCTCCTATTTTAGACCCCACATTATTACATATTAGGCCTGGTGCAAAACACAATAAATCAATTAACTGCACAATGAAATAATTTCCATTTGCATGATTTATCGTTTTTCTGGTTTCTCTCTCTTCCTACCAACAACTGGATGACAAAAGTGTTCAACCTGGTGCTTTGGTCTCAACTAGACCCTTTTTTTCCAAGAACAATTTTGTTCTTGTGAATCTTTATAATTGATTTTTATTTGTTGTTTATATTATTTTGTTTATTTATTTTTGGATATTTAAAATGTCTTCCACTTCCAGTGTTAAATATTCATTAAAATTTACAGTTTTTTGATCTTTGATACATAACATTACTTGAAAATGGTTTCAAAACAACAACATTATAGTAACTTTTGGGACAATTCATCGTTATTGTGACAGGCCTATTGAATATCTCTTCAAAATATTTCTTCATAGTTCATAAAAAAGCGTCTGGCTCTTAATTTTTAATGTAAAGCATAACGTCCAAAGACCAAGAGCGACATCTCAATTGAAAACCGTTCTACTTCTCGTTTGGAAAACGGCCATTTTGTTCAAGAACTCAATGGTCACATTTCCCACTTGTGTTGGACACACAATGTGGATGGCGTGGTTTTAAAATGTGTCACAAGTGCCGCAAAGAGAAACTATTCAAACGACGACCTCATACGCCTCTGCTGCCATCAACAGCTCAATTTTGTCTCTTTTTTGACAAAAGCAATACGGAGCGCCATCATCGCTCTCAAACCGCTCACACCTGCCACTCTGCCCACATGTGCCACCCCCACAGGATAGGTTCTGGCAGTAGGGGGAGAGGAGGAGATAATTTGAAGAACAATCACCTGCCCGGCTCGACTCTTATGTACCGTACTGCACACTGCAGAAGCTCAAACGTAACTCTCTCCCCGGCTTTATTCACTCGTCAAAGCGACAAAGAGACGGCTGCCGGACCGTCCCTTTGCTCCGTGCGTGTGGAGCAGAAACTAAAACAGATCCAGGCGCACAGTAGGCATGCAGACTCCTCTGCCAGGTGCATTTCTACAACACTGCAGTCGCTGCAGAAACTGGCCAGCACAGTGGATATGTAGAAATATTTTGCGGTCGTATCCCCGAGGACCAAAAAGGTTGATAAAGAACATCTTTTTTTTTTTTTTTTTTTTGACTATTGGGGAAGCAAAAAAAAAAACGGTGTGTAAAAAGGGTAATAGGTTTCCACCGACTTACAGTTGGCTGTTCTAAAACACAGCAGATAATGTCCATAATGGCCTTGAATTATAATGCTTTCTAATAATGATATCACGCTTCACCAGGCGGGTGTAAATTAAACAGAGGACCATTTTAATCACCTCGGGGGAGCTGAATATTGGCCACCCCAGCCCTGGTTAGACGCGGCACTGATACTGTGGCGGGGTGATAAATTTCAGCCGCAGGCCTCTCTGACCAAACGCCAGCCTGGCTTCCATTTCTCTCCACACCCGGGCCTAACTGTGACGGCGCATGTGGAGCCGGTCGATGGTGGGATGAAGCATAAATACACTCTAGAAGAAGTTATGTTTCACTTAGAGAGTAGAAAGATTTTAGGTACCTGAACTGTTCACAGACACATTAGCTAGGTAGAGAGTGGGGCAAAAGCAGATTTTTACTTATTCCGTTCTTTTACACATTTCAAAAAGTATATTGCCCTCCTCTATTATGGTTTGCAGAACTCGTACTATTTAAAATTAGACAAAGATTATGTAATAGCTTAATTGCTGCAAACAACAACTTGCTGTTTGGCTTTTATGATCAGGAAAAAAAGCTGCTATATAAATTCAGCCAAAGTACCTGGATTATAATTGCCTCGCTTGATTAAATCTGCCTATTTCGCATTGTCACAGGACTGCCTTCTTCACCGCAACAACAAAGTCGAGCAGCGCTCTGCTCCGATGTTTATTCAGAGGACCGCGTTACATATAACGCTGATACAACGAGCTCTTTGTTTGTTGTGTGTGAAATGTCAGGCTCATCACTCCTTCCACATGTTCTGCAGTAAAGGCTTTCGAAGATTAGCAGAACATTTTTCCATGGTTGAGCCAAAAAAAAAAAAAACGCAGAAAAACAAAAATATGCAGAACTGAGTGCCAAGTATGAAAAGTATGAGTATGGAAAAATGTCTTAAATATGGAAAAAATTGTTTCACAGCTGTTATTGTGAGCCAAATAGAAAACATTTCATCTTTACTAAGTAATTTCATCAAATTGCACATACTGTATGAAGCAAAAGGAGCTAACAACTGAATACGTTCCACAGTAGTCATACTCTACAAACTGATTTTAGTCCTACTAATTTCATTATTACCTGTGGTTAAGGGTTTTTTTTTCACTAAAAATGGTTTTCAAATGTTAAATATTTGCTGTGTTCAGTCACTACAATCTGACATTGAAGAAAAGAAACAGGAAAAAAAAGAAAGAAACAGAAAAATAAAAGAAAGCAACCTTTTGCAATGCTGTATGTCAAAAGCAGCAGCTACCTGGTCTTGCAAGGAAAAAAACCCACTTGTAATTCTAATTTAAGTTAGCTTTCAAATTGAGTAATCAAAGAGATATGTTGACCAAAACGAGTCTAATGTTTATTTAATTATGTACTAAAATCCAGGCTACTGTCCAGATAAAAACTAATCTTTTTAACAAAAAAAGTCCCCTTTATTTATTAAAAAAAAGTTATCTTATGTACCAAAAGGAAGTACGAAAAAACAAAACAGCAATAAGTTGCTAAAAATGGGCGGTGTGAATCGGCAAAGAGTTAGAAATGTCTTGTGGATAAAACGCTGCAGTACCTATGCCAGGCCTGTATATGGTGCTCTAACACTTATAGGTAAATACACCAAAAGAGCTGAAGGAGTGCAGCTACATTTTCTAAGATTTTTCCCTATTTTTCTTTATAAGCCTTTGACAAGTTTTAAGAAACTTGCCTACTCACATCACATATTTCCTACACTTGATGACACATGAAATCTTTACATGGCAACACTTACTGGTTAGGGTCAGCGTTATGTAAAGGCTTGTATATCAAAGCAAATAGTTTGGTCATTTTTAAGTTGCTCCTTAGCAATCAAGTTGACATTATCAGGGGCATAATCTAGCCCAACTAATTCTTGCCCTGAACCGAGAGAGCAGCGTCAATTATTCAGTTGTACCCTAATGGAGGAGCTGAGCGCAGCTAAAATAACTCGGGCTTGTATGTCTTTTTTTGTCAGCTTTAGCCAGGGTAAGTGCAATCCCTGATGGGCCTTGGTGAAGGCAATCAAGCTTGAGCGGGAACATCTGCCTGGATGTCTCTGAAACATTGTGTACGCTGACGATAGCTCCGGGCTTTTAAGAATACGCTAGCTTCCATGAATGCTTTGTCTCATGCTCAGTTTATGCCATGTCACGGCATTCTCTCACCTTTTAAGGGAGAAAAGGAGCGCTGGCTGCCACCGTGTAACTGTAGAATCATTTATGAAAACATGAAGGGTTTGGTTTGTTCCCTTTACAGCATCTGACAAATGGAAATCTCCAACGGTTGCATCGGAAAGAAGGCTTTTAGGTTTTATTTTTGGTGAGTGGAGCTCTTTACTAGTTAATTACAGCGCTGTAAAGAGGTATTTTCCCTCTTGATTTTCTGTGCAGCACTGTTGAATCTGTGGTTGTCTTTGTATGATAACCCAAATTATGATTTCATTCTGAAGGGAATAAAGGCATCTTCTAAGAATGTCAAATTAATTAGATTGTGAACACTAATTATAAGACAGGTAAATAAGGCCTGCAGATATCCTGGGTTCGGTTTCTGACATTTTTAAATGAGTTGCTGATGGGTTCTTGAGGTATTTGTGGGTGATCATCCACATCTGGGAAGCTTTTCTCCATTTATATATAAACCTCTTAATGCGTGCTACTGGAAGCCTAAAGCTTTAGAAATGGTTTTCCATTTTTTAAAGACTGCAATGACTTCTTCCACATCTGTTCCTTAGTAGTCTCATATTGGTCATAAAGTATTGGTTAAAAAAAAAAAAGATAACTTTTAACCTACTTCATGTATCCGACAAGTGTTTAAACACTCCATATACTTCACATATGTGATGCTGCTACAAAAGTGATGAAGTTCCTACTCATACATTTGTAGTAGCGACCCAACAATATCCCTATTCATCTCATGTTAAGCTAAGCAGACTCTCAGTCTGCACCGATGAAGATTACTTCATCCCAAATGATGGAAGTCCAACCGACTTTTTTATTCAGATAATTACTTGACCATTCAGGGCACTAATAAAGCATGGGAGCATTATGGGCAATAGGCTTGCAAACAAATAAGTTGATGACATTACAGAAAAAAAGTTAAGTATCATATCTTACTGGATGGCCAAAACTCTAGAAATGGTTTTCCAGACTGAAAGATGAATGACTTTTTTTCCTCATCTGTTCCTTGGTACTCTCATAATGGTCATGACGTGTTGCTTAAAAAACAAGCAACAAATGTCTAGCCTACTTCAAATTGTCTGACAAGTATTTGTTTGATTCCGCAGATCAGGCATTCAGCAGGCTAGGGTGTGGCCAGTGAAACTTAGCTCAGGTTTTGAAATTAATCAGATTTTCTCAAGACTTTTATTAAAATCCTTCAAATTAGGAGAATGCAAACCGCTCTTCTGCATCTCTTTGAGTGAAATTTGCCTTTTAAAGCAGGTAGACTTTTGCAACCAGACTAGTAGCCAACCGTGGAAGTATTTTAAGGTCATATTTCTGTTCTTGTTAAGTTTGCCTAGGCAGCAACTCAGATAATAAGTAACTGCTGCCTCATCTCACCACCATCTTCATGCATCTTTAGGAAGATAACAGGATTCAAGGGTATGTTTAGGCTGTATTTATTGCTTTCCTAATCTCCGATAATCCCCAACCGAAGCGGCGTACTTGTTCTAAAATAAGAAGGTTTATCCAGATCTCACACCAATTGTGAGAGTTTTCACAAATTCATCACAGCATCTCCCGTTGCTATCACTGATTTGCAGCTACCTCTGAAAAAAGGGATACCTTGGCAGGCACCCATCTGTGAGAGCAGCTAAGACTTTGAGTAGCTGCAAAGTGCTATTGTCAGATTCAGATTTCTAAGCAGATATGCCTTCTTTTGTCAACAGCAGACACCCAAAGACAGATGAATGTATTTAAGTGCACAATTGTGCAATAATTCTTTAAAATCCTTTACACTTGGCTCATAAATCACATGTGTCATCTGTCAGTCTTGCACAAAGCAAAGCAAAATAAGGGGGAGACAACCGTGGGGGAAGGGAGTGATAAAGACAAGTAAACAAACACTGAATTACTTGAAAAAATTTCAGGTGGCTCCACTAATCAGGAGATTTTCAGTCAAGGTAACATCTAGTTTACCCCATCCGAGTCCTACTTACATCTGTGGAAAAGAGCAACGAGACGAGTGCCGGTTTTCTACTTAATTATCTCTCTAATGAAGAAAGAGAATGGCATTTAATTACTCGGCCCCAGATTTAGACTCCTGGCGTGCAAGAGGTAAATGGATTTAATGTTGCGAGGATAAATGGAGCTACAGCAATGATATGCAGATGTTTGCACATGTGCAGCAGGCGTAACAAACTACCACACGGCGTTTGATGTGCCGCTGCGGCCTCAAAGATAAATCTGCTCGGTATTTTAGGAGCTGTAAGGAGGAATCAAATGCCATTAGGAAAACCTGAGCACAGCCGTAAAAAGTCCGACTCCTATGTGTGGCTTGTAGTTATTATAAAGGCTGAAAGTCTGCTAAAAATACACCTATGCAGAGGAGGCCCGGGAACTGATGCCTGGGGAGTTCTGGAAGCAAGTTCCAATTTCGAGGTATAGCTGCCATTGATGATTTGTTCAAGTTCTGCACTGTGGGGTGGGAGTGTGTAGATGTAAATAGGAAAAAAAAAAATACAAAATTTAAGTAGATAGCAAACACTCTGCCCTGAGCCATCAGCGTAGCAACATCTGTAATGGGAACTGATATGGATAATGGAACTAGGATATTTCGGTGGAAATCCACTAATAACACAATGACATGGTCTCTAACGATCAAAAATAGTTGCCAATTCAAGCAATTTAAGATTAGTTTAAGATGATTATTTAATGTTGAATTTTGCCATTGAAATAAATAAAATGTGCTTTTCAAATAATGTGCACACTTAAGTCAGCTGATTTAGAAGATCAAAACTAAACCAAAATCCAAGAAGGGAAGCTCTATCTAAATCAGTCAGAAACCAGTACAAACACAAGTTACATATAAGATTTTCTACACAACTTACACAATACAAACTCTATAACTGGAGAAAAACAAAAGTAATTTTTACATTCTACAGACAATATAAAAATTGCTCACTCTAGTCTTTTCAAACTTCTCCTTTTCCACTGATTTATACAAAAATGTTCATAACTGGGTTTCCTTCATCTTGTAAATGCCAAAAATAGACACAAAACTAAATCCGAAGGACTATTAATAATTAATTTGCCATATTTTTGATGCCGTTTAAGGATTTCGAGAAGGTATTTTAGATGACATTCCTATAGGATTAGTACACCCCCACTAAGATATTATGCATCTACCTTGGTTTGAAAAGATACACTGCCTTGGGATAATATTGGTATAGCATCGTCTAACTCATCTGATGCCAAACATATGCAACATTTCAAACAATTCTGCAACATCAAAGCCAAAAGTCTTAAACAAATTCCTACTCATAAAATTATAGCAATGTCCCAACAGTAAACCTATTTATCTCATGCTTCACTATGCAGACTCTTAATCTGCACCAATGAAGATGAATTCACTCCAAATGATGGAAGGAAAACCTACTTTCCCATTCAGGTAATTACTTGACCATTCAGGGACAGACAGTAATACAGAATAACTCTTAATTAGACATGGAAACAAATGAGATGATAATACACCAGGAAAAAGTTGAGTATTATATCCAGAAACAAGAAGACAAGGATGCCTGCGCTTTTGATCCCAGTATGCACCATTCAGAACAGAAGGGCATCAAAAGCCACACACATAATTCAAAGACATTATAAAAATTAATGTTCAATAAAACACATTTCATCTATACCTGCCTAGATACACTTAACATATGTTTTTCAATGTTGTAAGTTGGGAAACAACTTGACGGTAGCTTTATGGTGAGTTTTTCAACATCCAACATTCATGACCCCGTTTTTCTTTAAATGGAGAGGTACTTATAATTTTTACATTATCTGCAGAATGTAATTTTTATATCTGCGATTCAACTGTATCTCCATAAATAGAAAGCTTATATGGTTTAAACAGGAATTTCAGGAAAAGTCAAAATAATCTGGCTATGCACTATGATTAAAAGTGTGGTATATTGTGGTTACTGCTACTTTCCAAAAGTCCCATTCCTCTGTATTTCCATGTATTTCCATCCATCCCAAACACTGGGTTAGACAGCTCATAAGAGGGAAGCACAAACACAGACATCCCTCTTAAGCAGTGACGCTTCTTTTCGATCTTTTCTTGGGGATCCCAAGGTTTCCAAAGGCCAATAGGGAAATACAGTGCCCTTAGCAAGTTCTGACCCAAAACTACTCAAAGTGGAGCAAGCCTTAAAATCCTCCAAAGAGAAATGCCCGAGGAGAAATTCCTAAGCAGAGAGGAAAAACCCAACATAAGCAAACTCCTTTAAAGTCAGCCATTTGCAGTTTTGTCACACCTTAAATCATTCATTTACAAAAGCCTTACTTCACCATTCTCTCATCTAGACCATAAAAGTAGTACATATTTTATACTTCTGCATTTGATCCTTCCTCGGATAAAAATACAGCAAAGGCTTCCTCTAAATGCAAAATGCTGAATGCACATCGAGGTTGTGTCCATGCACATCTTCCTGTGCATACATCATCCGCAATAGAGTAGTAAGCGAGACCAACATCCACTGAGCGGCCCACGCGATACCTTCCAGCAGCTTCAGCATCGGGCTACTGAACTGTAATCCAAAGCCTCGGTTCGCCTCACGGTCAACTCATCAGAAAAGTTTGCATGCCTGAATTATACATGCCAGCCTCTGTAGATCATAAATCTTAAATGTCGCCCTTACATGCGAGAAATGACACAGCAAAGATAGAAATAAGACAAATAAAAAAAGCTCTGAAGAAATATTGAGCCTTAAAACTAGGGCTGGTTGATTTTTCTTACAATTGTTAGAATTTGCTGCTAAACTGAACCTTCATCCTTAATACAATCAAACAGCAAACATAATTTAACAATTATCTGCAGAAACATAGAAAATATCTCAAATATTTTTTATTGAATTGTGATCATTCTCTCATCCAACTCAGATTCCTTATTTTTTTCTCTGTTTTTGGAGATGATCTCATTCATGCTGGCATTTCAAAATGGAGCCTTCAGCTGTCAGGTTCCAGTGTCAGACTCTTGCTGTGAACTCAAATGAGCAAATCAATAGCGCATCGAGTGAGGTCAGCCTCCTTGAACTCTCGCTCTCCACTTCACTCGCTTCGGCGGTGTGTGCCTCTGTCTGCGCAACTCTTGCCTTTACCTCACACGCGCTTTTAATCTCGCCGGAGAAGGTAGGGAGATGTGAGGGCGGCCGATAACCAGACGAGCAAAGGCTACCAGGCATATGACAGAACCCACGAACAGACACACACATCTCACAATGCGTTACCATATCAAGTACTTCATTTCCCATGTCAGACCCGTACATTGTCCGGTGCAAAGTCACTCAGATCCCTTAAATTTCCTCAAATTTTGACACATTACAGCCACAAAGTTCAATGGAAGTTTATGCTTCATCAACACAAACTATTACATATTTGTGAAGCTACAGGAAAAAAATACTTTGCTTACCCTATAGACTTGGAGAGCCAAATCAACTTTTAAGCAATTATTTTCACCCCTTCTTTTGCAATCATACGTACAACTCTTTCTGGGGCGTATTTAATTTCCCTTTGGAATCAATAAAATATATTTGAATCTGAATTTTGTCTGTGCACTTTTGCCCAACTAAAGACTGAGGTTTTTCTTTGTTCTTTTGCAAAGTAGCTCAAGCTGAGTCACACTGAACGGAAAGTCAATAAACAACAATTTGCAAGTTCTGCTGCATATTCTTAATTTAGTTTAAGTCTGGACTAGTCCTCAATATCAATAACATTTGTTCTAAGACTTTAAATTGTACCTCTGGTGTGTTTGGAGTGATTGTCCCTTCGTAAGGTAAATCTCTGCCTCAGTCTATGTGTTTTGCAGCTTCTAACAGCTTTTCTTCTAGGATTAACTTGAACTTAGCTCTTTCCATATCCCCCATCAACTCTTACAAGTTGTCCTTTCTCTACTAAAGAAAATCCTGTCCACTGAATGACATTACCACCACCACCACATTTCACCAATGTACGGTTACTTTTCCAATATGCATGGCATAATCCTTGTATGAGAAAATGTTCATACTTGGATTCATTTGACAACAGCACATTCTTTACGTTTGGTATATCTCCTTATTGATTTCCATTGTGCCACTTTTCCAAAAAAAGGGTGGACTTTTAGAACAGTTGAAAAACGTTTGTCCTGTTGACTGATACTCCCACATGAGCTGTGAATCCCTGAAGCTAATCCACAGTTGCATCATGGGACTCTTGGCTGCTTCACTTATGCTCTCTTGATTTTGCCAGTCAATTTTGGTGGATGGCCATGTCTTGGTAGGTTTGCAGTTGTGCCATGCTCTTCCATTTTCAAGTGAACAATAGTCTGTGAGACATCCAAAGCTAATGACATTGCAACCCTGCTTTAAACCTTTCCACAACATTTCTTCCTAACCCCTCAGTTGTAATCCCTGGTGTTAATGATGCTGTTTGATTACCATTTGTACTGAGATTAATTTATATGCAGGTAGAGCCTACTAATTGGGTAACTTTTACAGGAAGTTCATTAAGGGGTATCTTAGTAAAGAAGGGTGTAGTGCATTAGCAAAATTTGAAAATACATCAAAGTTTATGACAAGATGTTGGAAAAGGTATGATTTTTTTTTTGCAAAGCTCTAACACTTATAGTCCGGCACACACCAGACCGTGATGTCTGTATGACTCAGATTATTTAAACAGCATGGTAGGTACTTAAAAAGTCTCCCTTAATAATGTAAGCGCATAAAATATTTAGCAGTTACTCATTTAAATATGCTTAATGGCTCTGGTTAATGCTCGTTTGAATTAATTGAAGTAAAAACTGAACCGACTGTTCAGACGCATGAGAAGTTTCCCCCTTCACATTTCTGCTCTTTGGGCTACAGAGCTTTTCATTTCCTCCCAACAGGCCAATGAGTCATAATGCTGGAGACAGAGGTGCATTGGAGAAGATTAAACCTAAATGTGCCGCCGTTGAGATTGCCATCTGAGTAGCTGATCGGCTATTGATTTTCCACCGGGCGGGGCTTAGAGACTGATGGCGAACAGGACAAAAGGTGGCAGTGAGTCCGTCTTTTCTGCCAGCGGAACGAAAAAGGACCAATTAGAGTGGCTTGTGTCGAGCGACTGTGCAACCCTGTGCTCCACACCGCATACCCAACTCGCAACTCCTTCAGGGTCAGGCCTGATGCCTGCCCAGAGCATGTCCTCGTGGAGTTGACAGGTAAAAGTTATGGCACCCTATGTTGGAGAGGTGTGTAACATTGACAATGATGAGATTTTTTTCCTGCCCATCTTTTGTTAGGAAAGCAACACAGTCTTGTCCCATAAATAAAAGGCAAATTGCAGTTAATACCGGTGACTGTGTCCATCCTTCCCTGTCTCCTGTTATTAGGCCATCTGCATCCATCAATATAGGCGTCCCTCTCATAGAGGCTGCTGCAGATCCATCAGGCAGAGCGAAGATGGCAGTCATCATTCCCTTAGCCTGCCAATAAAGTTTGTTTCACTTCAGTGAGGTCATAAGGATAGCGGCGGCATGTGTGCGGACACACCGGCTAACAGAGGCAAACACACACATTTGGGATGCTGTGGTGTCTTGTAACGGATGACAGCAAAGTTGAGCAGACAAACACACACACACAGACCTCTATTTTTGTATATCCTCTTGTTTTTTTTTTTCTCAGCGAACATCTCTGCACAAGTTCTCCTGTCAAAACGGAATCCGGTGTCTCTTGAGTTGGAAAATTGCCTCTTTTTTGTCCACATAAACACACACACAGATATTTAGGCTCATATCTCATCTGCTCAGGCATGCGATCAGTCTCTGACGTGTTATTATGAGTGTAAAAACAGAATGAGACGGTAATGCTGTAGCAGAGGTTATAACCGTTCATGCTTCTTTTGCACTGTGTTGGTCTCCAGTGGTCATTAGTATCTTATACCTCACTCTGTACCTCTGTTAGACTCCTCTCAGTACTATTTACTATATAAGCTAAGGTTATTCCTGTTTATATAACTCATTTACGTGGATTCTTCTTAATCCACATAAGATCAAAGGTATCTTTTATTCCTGTTGGTTTTCCGGGCACTCAATGAGGTTGAGGTCTGGGCTTTCTGGAGACCATTCAGGAAGCTAAATGTAAGCCTTCCAAAACCTGTTTCCTAGTTGAAAAACTCAACTGTGTCAAAGTTTCAACTATCTGAACCCAAACTGTCACTCTTGCATGAAAAGAAAAGTGTTGAGATGTTTAGGAACAACGCCGGAAAGCTCGAGACTCAAGCCACTCCTAAGATGGTAAATGCTAGACCACCCATGTTACTGTCCACCGTGAAGCCAAGTTAACACTCAATGAGAGTGCGCTAACCACAAAATAAGCCCGTACTTCAAAATTGACACTTTCACTCAAAAATTTCAACTGCAGATACAGAAGCATTTTGTTCAGAGATGATAAAGTTTGAGCTAAATTGTCAAAACAAAAGCTTGGACAAGTCAAAGTCACTTTCAGATACAAGTTAATTACTGATAATTTTGTCTTTTCACATCATGGCAAATTAATTCACCGGGTTCACAGGCCAGGTGACCTTCGCAGATGCAATGGAGTGTGACTTCCAACTTGTACTTGCCTCAAGGCTTTGTGTCACGGAAATGTGTCAAGAGATTTAAATACAAGCAAAGTATACAGTACCTGTCCTCAACATGTCACCTGCTTCAGATTCTGCTGAACAATGCATTTCTGTGGTCAGATGGACAGTGGTGGATTAAGTAGAGGGACATGCAGACTTGTGCTGCTGCTATCACCATCTTTTCTTTGTACAGTATCACTATGCCCAATTCATAAAATAAGCTTGTATTAGATCTTATGGTTCTTGGTGGTTCTAGGTAACCTCTGGAGGTGCACTGGGGAAAAATAACCATGGTCTAACCTTATTGGCCCACCTTGTGACTTCCTTTCTGTGTCATCCTTTCGTCAGTTAACTGCAACAAAATAGGAGCATTTTAACCCAAAAGAACACTGTACCACCTGCCTTGCACGTTGGTGGCAACATCATAATGATGCAGAGTTCGGTTTCTGTCAACGATACTGGTAACTGGATTGACTTATTAAGACCACCACTCCCAAATTCATTACCTCTACTTTAACCAAGCAGCTAGTCAGTTAAAACTTGGATACAGTTCAGTGTTCAGAAAGGACTGTGATCCCAAGCACAGGTTGGGTTTAGAGGGAAAAAAAGTTTGAAATGAAATTGACCTCAAATTTATTTAAAAAAAAAAGTCAAATGCACCCAAATGTTAAATCAGGAAATCAGCAAATATAAGTACAATGGATCTTTGCATTTGTAGGAGTTATGGCTGACAACTGCCAGAGAGGAGCTGAAATTTGCAAATCTTTGAGGTCCCCTTTAAAAGTGTTTATAACTGCCTATTTTAATAACTCAAACACCAGATACACCTTAAAGTGTATTAATGCACACAGTGAAGACAGCTGTTCAAGAAAGAGCTCTGATGATTGGCTCTTGTATATGAATGGCTGTTTGCAAATCTCAGCCAATAGCATGTCAAGTAGCATTGTGCCTAGATATTTCAGCCTCACAAGATGCATTTTCTTTCAAATATTTTAGATATATGCTACAAAAAAAAAGCCACAAATAAGCAAAATGTTTGTGAATAATTTAGATTTATATTCCACAGAACTCTGTGAATTTTGAATTGCTAATACACAGGAGTCCATTATATTGTAAGTGTTGGCCCAGTATGGATTGGAAAAAGTCTTGTGAATCCTATTCTCTTTTCTTTTTTTTAATAATTGATGATAAATAATGTATTATCATTCTGCCCCCAAAGAAAGAACTGGTAAAATAAATCTTCTAAAACTTAATATGACTTTCAGACATAAGATAAGTCTATAACAAGTTTTGAACGGATCCCAGTAATTCTGAGTTCATTACCTCAATTCCCTATAAATAATCAATCCATCATTTAATTCATCAGTTATTTCATGTTCACTTCCACCAGTTTAATAGCTGCAGGTTTTTCACCTTCTAGGAAGGCAGTAAAAAGGGGCAGACTGCCAAACACCTTTGTTATTAGATGTGTGCTTCTGTGTGGCAGGGGATGGGGATTTGGGGCAACAGGGGCATGTTTGGCTCAGCGCTGTTTGCTGCAGAGCTCTCTGTGGACCTGCCTGGGGTTGACTCTGAGTATTACTGAATCAGAAGCAACTCTCAACCCACTGGGTGAACTCTTCAACTTCGCGCTGAAGGGCTTCCAGAGCTCAAGCTGTGGCCCCGAGATAGCCACTCGTCGTGCCCATTAACATACAAGCCGCGGTCGGTGCGGGTAAGGCTGTGCTCGGCTGATAAAGTGCTACCAGGCAGTACACCTCCAACCTCTACATCTTCTAACTCTCGCTCTCCAGCGCCGTTGCCGTACACGACCTCTCTGATCCACTCGTCCGCTTGCGTCGCTGCACACAAGGTGTTAAGAGGCGGCCGCCATGCCGGTCGAGGGTCGGGCTTTAATGGGGTCCGGCTTTTCAAAAGCATGCATGCAAATGGACAATGTCTTCAGCAACAGGGTTCAAAAGTGGCATCGAATCTGAGCCCATTACAGCATCGAGATGAAAAGTCGTGGTCAAACAGCCACTTAGCAGTACGGCCTTATGGAGCCTCAGCCTTTTTAAGTCAGCTGCTCTCCTCTACAGTTTGCATTTCAGAGGAGTGCTGCAGGAGGTAATTGGCCCATGATGGAACAAACACATCTGGCTGTGCCGTCACAAGAGCACCACAGATGGACGGAAGCGCAATTATAGGTGCTGGATTAATTATGAGTTCTTATGCCGTTGCTACATTGTTGCTTCGTAGCAACATGAGTGAAGGAAGAATAAAAAACATGTACACAAACAAAGGAGAGGAACTGTAGAAACAGATGTGCCGAGCATATTGATAACACTTATTGTAACACCAACGCCGCCTCACTTTGAAGACTAAATAGCACAGTTCTGGCAGAAAGCCAAGGAGATGCATACATATTTGCTATTTGAGGGCGATGAGGGACTGGCTTTTATGTGCCGCAAGAGTCTAATTAAGTCAACATTTACAAATATATATATTTATAGATATATAATTTACTATATTCACAATTTTTCTCATAAAATTGACACTCTATGTGTAAATGGGGTATAATTCTTTCAGATGCCAAACTTCTTTCTGTGATGTGGCGCAATTATCAGAATAGGCGGTAAAACAAGAAGAAATCAATCAGTAGGAGACTTAAAAGCAAATAACTTGTGTGTTTAATTTGAGTTTATGGAAGATGGTTGGAGATAAATACAGTTCAGAAGAATATCCAAATATGTGTGCCAAAAAAACTCGAAAAACACTAAAATAGAAGGTTGCCGTATCAAATAACTCTCAACATACAGAAAGACCTACAATAGAATGTTTTAGATTAAATCCCAAGTAATGTATTAATGTAATGTAGTATGGTCCAATCAAAGTCCAAGCCTAAATCCAATTCATGTGGCAAGAGTTCAAAACTGGTGTTCGGACAGAGGTGGTATAAATACAGTTTCTAAATCTAAAGTACACCTAGATAAAAACGTTTTATGAAAATTCTCAAAAGCCTAGCATCATTTTCCTCCCACTTTATGGTTGAGTGTTACTTTCCGTTTCTCGTTCACACAAAATCCTAAAAAAGTACATTGAAGTTTGCGGTTGCAAAGTGACAAACTGTGGGAAAGTTCAAGAGATAAACAGTTTTCCTGAGTATGGTGTATATGCCACGAGAACTTTAAATGAGCAGGTATACCGGAGAAGGATCATTAAGCAGTTTCTTTTAAAGCCACCTGTTCACCAGTGGGGTGGGAAGGAATCAAGCTGTTCAAACTGCCAACATGACAAAGGGAAGGGTTATCGGGAGCCGATGTGAGTGCTACTACTTTGGTAGTCAGGTGTAAAGGCTCTGTGCTCGCTCAGCGAGCAGTCCTTCAAGTAAAACCTTTTCTTTAAAAGAAAGATCAACAACAGATAGAAAAGAAGAACCTCAAAGTCGCCATAAGCATCCAATTCAAATCAACCCTGCTTTTTACCTACAAAACGTGTCCGTACATTGATTTCCCACAAATGGCCCGGCTGCGTGTTTCATTGCACGTTGCCTAAAACCCTCGGCAAAAGGAAAAAACAAAAAAAGAAGAGGGTGACCTCTCCTTTTTCAGTAGCGAACAGCAGAGAAAGATGTGTTTTCTCTCCAGGGAGCTGTCTTTGACTGAGTCTCCTTCAGCTGGCAACATTCAAGCTCTATCTGGTGTGGATGCCATTAAATGAACAGACCATTAAATGAACAGTTGCATTGAGTGTACCGGCATCTGCTCGCTGAGCCGTATTAGACAGCAGCTCGACAGCCTTTGAGCGTCTGCCAAATTCAATTGTGCCGCGCGTAACCTGAAACCCCAAATGGAGGCATATCCTCGATAAGGCAGGATGTATTGTGCCTTCCCTGAATATATAGTTTACATTTTAAAAAGCTCAATATGCACCTCATTTTCTCTAAATGTGTCCCTCTAGACTGTACGTAGGGATTGCTAACCCTAAGCAGCCACAAACAAATGAGTGCGGCGCTTAGAATTGCTTCGACCGCGGCACAATTGACCCTCTCAAAAGCTTTTCCGGCAGCAGGAAAACAACCTGAAAATGAAAAACTGCTCATTTAGGACAGCGGAGGGAGAAGAAGGGGAGACAAACTGGAGACGACGGAAGAATAGAAGAGAGGGGACTTTGAAAGTTGTTAAAGTTTGGCTGAAGCCTGCATTGTAATCACAGCTATCCTTTCTTACTGTGGTTGAGCAAAATCAATCCAGTGCGATTTGTGTGCCCGACAGGCTTCTAACAGGAGCAGCC
This sequence comes from Girardinus metallicus, assembly GCA_903067095.1. Lineage (NCBI taxonomy): Eukaryota > Metazoa > Chordata > Actinopteri > Cyprinodontiformes > Poeciliidae > Girardinus > Girardinus metallicus. The sequence goes on along the minus strand of CAEGAE010067428.1, from coordinate 39,992 downwards.
AGCTGGAAAATAGGTCGGCCGTCACCGCGCAACACCTGGCCAGGCCTGACACTCCTCGGGTGCTTCCTTTTTGGAGAGCAACACGTGTGCAGCCACCCACACGCACAGGAACACGCAAACACACGCACGTGCCGGCAGCGGCAACCTTTGGCTTTGTAATCTAAGTGGTGATGATGTGGGTGGCCGACGGATCTGTTGATTGTTACACACAGCGCAACTGGACCACAGCAGGGTCCGCGCCGGCTGTGATGTCTGTAGAAGTGGAGACGATTTGGACACACGCTGGAAAATCGTTGCCAACTGGCGACACGATCGCATCCTGTTAAGTTGTACGAAAGGGAAGAATAAATGTAGGTCGCACGTGTCAGGGTTGATGTTTATGTCGCATGGCTCGACTGGTTCCAGCTGGAAGAGCGACGCAGAGATCATTTCAGACTTAGAAATAATATTGTTTTGTTCTTAATGCGCCGAGAAATAGGCTGGTGACCATTGTTGAAGAGTTTTCAGCTTGAACAAACCATGACTGGTGACCAGTAAGTTGGAAACGCAAAATCTAACCTAATCAATAGCAACAGACACACGATCAATATCAATAGATGATACGGTCTGGTAGAATAATTTCACTGAACTGTGATCTAGAACCGCTCCGCATTCTGGGCGATGTATGCAGAGGAAAGACTTTAGCCACTCAATCTCTCAGCTAGGCTAGTTAGGCATCAACGGACTAGGCTAGTTTGGCATCAACTCTTTGGTTACCTACCTCACTCTTTGGTTACCTAGCAACCATGTGCCGAGTAACTTACTCAGCAGCAGTAAAAGGTTTTGCCACCATGCCTCATAGCTGCTTAAAAACAAACCACAATGGAGTGGAGTGAAAACTCTGGATAAAACCAGTTCATGCTACCGGGTTGGCAGTATTTCAAACACTTAAAACAAAACACTAATTAATAATTGTTGATATCGACCGATGTAAAACAATTATATTGTGATACTGTTTTTTAGCTATACCTACCAGCCCTAATCCAAACTAGTGGTCAGTCTAAGCTCTGGCTTGCTTTTCTAAGAGATCTTTAAGTTAATTATTTTCATTATAAGAAAGTAATGCTAATGACGCTAATGGCTATAATAAATGGTAAAAATAGCTCTAAATGTCAGACATTGGCCTGACAACTTTAATCCATCTATCCACCTTCTTGGATCCAGGAGGGAAACCTGGCTAGTCTATTCTCCAGTTCATTCTGGGAAAAATCCAGATGATGGAACTCCCAAAATTATCTCACAAAACAGAATATCCTGTCGGATCTAATGTGGCTTTTACCCTGGGTGTGGACCAGTGACTTTACCCTTCCTGTGTTTCTAAGGTGTTCCTAGGAGTTTAGTTGTCCAATGCAAGTGTTTTTTAAGATCTGAAGAAGGCTTATCTCTGTCCCCAAGCCTTTATGCTGTTGGGTTGCTTAGGCACGACAGTGGAACCTCAACATATGAGCCGCAGTTTTGGTCCATATTTATCAGCGAAAATCTGAATTACGAGTTGTGCTTTGGGACATCAGTGCGAGTTGCCGTCTCGTTCAGCCACAAAAAGAAAAGGATTATGTTTATTGAACTGAAACAGGAATTCAGTTGGTGGCGGTCCAACCAACCGTCAAAAAACCCTAAAAGAAGAAGAAGAACCGAAGCAGGAGGTGATCAAAAAAGATTAGTGCGAGTTATTGAACTGGCAAGCCAGTGCATGTTTCAATGTTTGCAGGCAAGCCTTCCTCCCTCCCATCTCTGGTCTGTTTCCAGGGTAAGGAACCTTACGAAAACATTTTTCTTTTATTTTATACATTTCATTATGCATGGATAAAGTATACATGTCTGTACGTTTTGATACTTTAGTTGGGGGTATTTTTCAAGGCTGGAATGAATTTAAATTATTTTAGTTATTTTAAATGGGAAACTTTGAAATACCAGCAGATTTGCTGATGAGCTTGATTACGGAACAAATTAAACTTGTATCTCGAGGCTCCACTGCACTGGGAGGAGGAACACAGGCCTCACTCTTGCAGTCCCATGTGCAGCAATGTAGGTAATGCACCAGTCTACTTTGTTTCTTTTGCTTTACAAAGCATCAGTGGGTATTTTTAACCTAAATATGCTTACAGTGTTAAATAAAATTAGATAAAACCAGTCGTCCAAAGAGAATGTGTGACAGATGTGATGGCTCTTTGTAATGGGGAAAAAAAAAAATACTACTGATCAATACGTTTTCAAGGCTGGTCCAGAAAGATGATTCAGTCAAACTGCAATAAACGAATATATGCTTGTGCGTGGTTTTTCAGTAATGAACACTTATTGTGTTCATAGTAGCAATTATGTTTTCCTGGACACAATAAGAACATTTTGGCTGAGGCCCTCTGCCAGTTTTTTCTGTTTGTATTTTATTCCCTTTATTCCCGCACAAGGTTCATGGGCAGCATCCAATTGCACATCTGACTCCAGCCATGAGAAGGCAATATCTGGCTCGCAATATAATGCATCGCCAGTCCCATCAGAGCCTGCAATGCAGAACGCTAACCACAGCCCAAGCACCTGCCTCCCGAGTCAGCACGGCGTGCCAGAGGAGAGTCGGGAGACACGATGACACAGAGAGGCAAAGCGGCAGGAAGAGACAAAGGGGTACGGGGGGTAAGAAAACAAACAATTAGAAATTGCGAAGCGTGCGCTCGTCATCCCCCCGGCGGGGCTCAGGGTGACTTCAGTTTCAAATTGTTAAAGCAAGACAGATAACAAATGAAAGAATTCATAAAGAAAAATGTGGATTCCCGCTTCTTTCATGCACATCAAAGGACGCATTTTCGCTCGAGCAGCAGGGGGGTGAAATCGCGCGCCGCGCGCTTCAGCGCGCTGGTGCACTTTCATGAGTTCTCCCTTAACATTATCGTCTTTAATGAAGTCAAATTACGGTGGGGTTTCCGAAGGGAAAAGCGCTGCCTGAAACATCATTTATAACTGAAATAACAGGAGACGGAGACTGAATAATGTGTTTATCACAAATAGCTGTTGCTAAGAAAGCTCTAAATATCATATTAGGTAGTTATTAAGATGCGCCAAAGATTCATCCATCCTTCTGAAAGAGGTTCGTAAAAACTAAAGAAAACACAGCATACCGCCAAGATCCAGCCGTCTTTGAAACTCTTCTCTCTAACTGGAGGTTTCTGAACTGCGCTTAGCTGCCTTTGTTAACAAAACCATGTTGTAGAGTTTCCAGTTAAAGTTCACACCTGGAATAGAGCACTGGAAACAAAGAGAGGGTTTCTCTTGAGCAGCAGGAGGTAAATAACTGGTTCGCTTTTGTGACTTTCACCTTAACATTACATTTAAAATGCATCAGAAAGACTAATTAAATGTACCAGAACAGATACGCAACGTCTAATCTGCATAACAGCCGACTGGAAAAAGGTATAGTAATGACACTGTTTGATGTAATGACAGATGCTTTTGTTCTACTGGACCTGTTGCTAGGGAACATTATGAAAGCAGTAAAGGTGAAAGAGTGCAGAGAGTAGCACTTTTAAAAAAAAAAAAAAAAACAGGGTTGTGTTAAGCACTTATTTAAAGTCATTAGCATTTGGTAGATATTAGCAGTGAAAAGCTGTTAGAATGATGCTAGTTTGAAGATACCCTGTAAAATTACGCTCATACAGCAGCAGAAGTCTATACAGTGAGTAGCAGAAGTACTCGCACCAATTTATCTTAAGTCATATTTTGCCCTGTTGTAACCTCAAACTTTAAAGCAATTTATTTATTTGCTAGACAACCATAGTAGCACTAGCACTGCACCGATTGACATTTTCTGGTCGATTATTGATTTTTGAACAGCCTGACCTGCCGATTCAGTTTTCGGCGAATACAATTTATTTTAATTTTGTTTTTGGTATATAGACGTAGCAACAAAGTCATTACTTTGACAACAGTCGGGTGACTACTGTAAGCAAATTTAAAAGTCTGTTAATTTGTAACTTAATGTAATTTAATTGGAATTCATGCAATTTACCCTGGTCTGTCTTGACATTGAGTTGGAGTATAACATAAAATCCTAATAAAAAACTTTGAAATTTATGGTTTTAACATAGTAAGACGTGAAAAAATATAAGAAGTACGAATATTTTCATTTCATTGTTGTGGCAACTGTGCTTATATACTATTACGAACATTTCTGACTGGTGTAAAAGTCTTGCCTACCATCCTTCAAATTAAGATTCACATTCCACAGGAGTATAGTAATAGGAATGTCGTGCCTCGTGAGGTTTTATTCTGTATTGAAAGGCCAAAATGAATAAGTTGTGTTTTCTTCACTCATTTATTCAGCCAGGCCAGATTAATAACAGAAGAGGAGCTCATTCTTTTCCCTTAAATGACCCAAATCTTCAAAGGCCGTTAGTATCCCCAACGTTGTGCTTCCCAATCTGTTGATCCTGCTGGTGATTCATCATGTTGTGTATGATTCCATCCCTCTCTTCTGCTGTTTTCCCAAAAATATTTGACAGCAGTTTCACTAGGTTGAACCATGCAACATGCTTGTCTCGTTTCAGCGTGACACAGATCTGAGCTGCTGTTGTCCAGTCAACGACACACACACACACACACACACAAAAAATAAATAAAAATCCCACGGTACCAACAAGTAATTCTGGGTTCAGAGAAATCGAACAGATTGCTATTAAATAAATAACAGAACTGTCCAAACTTTCATACTCCGTGCTTTTATCTGTAATAATTAGCTGCAACACGGAGCCGTCTCAACATCTGCTCAGTCTGGCCAATTTTCAAAGCTCTTATCACCTACCATTTTGTTTTGACAGTGCAGCATGTGGCTAGTTTAACATGAACTTTTGTAAACTTTAAGGCAGATGCTCAATAGATTTTATTTTTCTAGGAAGTGCAACTTATCTACACAGCAGTGATAGAAGTTGTTACTGTATCATTTTTTTAAGGTAATAAACTGATACTTTCTGTAGAGCACTTAACTTTTTCCAGTTCAATAAGCTCCAACATATAAAAAGGCTTCAAACCACTAACTTTAAGCACTTTGAATGCAACAGTTCCACTCTGCACAATAATTTACAGCAGGATTTATGAAAATGGGAGGATTTCTTTCGATTGGGACTCCCCCATTGACTTATCCTCTTTATACACTGGTCACACTACTGTGTGTGCTTTATAGGATACATCTTGTGCTCTGATGTAAATGAGGAGCAAATTTTACTTAATCTCATGCTATGCTATGCACAACCACTGTCTGCTCTAATGAAGATTTACTAAAATTAGCATGATAAATATTTGGGTCCCACACTGGAGTTAGGCTGCTCTTATGGTCAATTCACCAAATATTTACTTGACCACTGGGGAACATGTAGAATGTGCACAGAACATGTTACTTTTAGCTAAAGACAAAGTATGGAATATTAATTATAAAAAACAAAATAACGATGCAAAAAATAGGTTACTATGTCACAAAAAGGTCTCAGACTCCTTTCATAGCACTATAAATACATAGACACATCTAATGCGGCATACGTATAACAGAACATGGAGGCATGCATAACGTGATAAACAATCTAAAAAATACACAAATACAGAGGCTCAATTTGTTTCAACTCAGTGAATTATTCAACTCTATTTTATTTTGACAGCTCTAGGTGGCTAACCTAATTCCTTTCTATGCTAAACAAGCCTTTTCAAAGGGTAAGGTGTTCCAATACAGCGCAGCAGATGGACTAGGCAAGTCTGAAAAAACCACTGGAGTATTTTATTGGTAAGGGCAGCAATTTCTGAATGACAGCACTTATTTAGGCGTAACAAAATCTAACCACAATATCTTACGTCAAAGTGAAATCTGAAGTCTTGTAGTGTACTCTCTATTTGACACCAATATGTAGCTTTGTCTCCGTAAGTAATTCAATAAGAAAATGTATGCTTTAAGCTTCACACCCTCTTAAAACACTACAAAATGACCAATCAAACCTGGACAACATTATTCTACAGTGATTACAGATTCTTCCAAATGTTTTCAATTAGTAAAAATGTTCTTTTGTTTTTGTGGAAGCAAACAAACACAAAAAATTAAAAGCAGAGATTTTTCGTCTAACGAAATTTGATGTGATGTCATTCTTTTAACCCCATTATCATGTATTGTATTATTTTGTCTTGTGACAAAATAATGTGTTGGAACACTTTTACCCATTAGATTGATTAAACGCATAACAATAATGGTTTTATGTAAAAAAACAAAACAATAGAGTTTAGTGACAAGTGAAGGTCTAATAACTGGTAGTGGTGCTAAAATAAGCTAAATGGTTGGAGTACACATTGATACCTTAGTATACATTATTGAACATCAGTTTTCTCATCTATATGAACATCCTCCATTCCTCCCCTTTAACTTCCCTCTGCCCTTCCCTCCACCTCTGTCATCCCCCCGGCTCCCCTACGCCGCCACCCCCCAGTTTCTGCTTGTCCCATTTTATGCGTGAGAAAGGCAGGAGGCGCTGTGAAAAACTCTGATGGTGTATGCTGCTCATGTAAGCTGTCTGAGGCAACAAGACGGAGGGTAAGAATGGGAAAACAACCGTTGAAGGCTGCTGTGTTGCAGCACTGCGATGAATCTGAATTTACATAAATGTCAATATTCGAGAGCATTTACAGCTGCAGTGTGTAACTTTTATGAAAAATGAAAACTGTTTTTTGCATGTTTGCTATGAGTGTGATCATGTTACGACAGTATAGTATGAGACAGATAATCCATGAAAAGATCGAGCTCCTCCGCCTCCTCTCTTGAGCTGCTGGAGAAACGGACCACTCCTGGTCAAAAACAGCCTATCAGAGCCATTGGAGAGTCTTGGCGCTGTCAGTCAACCTTGTCCATGCGCTGCTAAAAGTGTCAATGGAGGAGAAACAATTCAGCGTTGCAGGAAAGCTGTTTATTCAGCATGCTAATTAGCCTTAGCATTCATGGTTGCCTCTATTGTCGGGAAAAACCTAGCAGTGAGCAAGGGGGAGAGTGTGACAAGCATGACTGACAGCAGTAAGACCCGCCCCCTCGCTCTGATTGGTTGTTCCTAGTTAGCACTGGGCAAAGATGGGGGAGGTCGATTATTTCACAGGTAATCTGTTTTGACATAGTGATAGTTTTAACAAAACAAAAAAAAGTCATTAAAGTTGCATTAATGCTCCAATAATAATAATAAAAAAAAACTTCTACCTCACTAGTAACAGAAAATATCCATATTAGAGATTTGAACATTGTAGATTGGAACAAATGCAGACATCAAGATGAATTTGTCTTGGATGTTACGTGGCTTATTTACATCACCTAAAAGCCCAAATCTGAAACCAAAAACATGGCAGCTCTCCTGAAACAACCTACATAGCAGCTCCCATCTTCTCTTCCAGTTCTTATCTCGTTCCAAATATGGCTCGGGGAGGGCAGCATTCATCATTTGCCAGTGGCACGTCCTAATGAAGTCGTCGTTTGTCTGCCTAATGGCACCTGGGCTCCATCTGTCATTTGCGTGCCAGTGCAGAAAGAGAGACGCGGCGCTCACCTTGCCAGCTCCTGTTTGCCGACACGGAGGGGACGGGGTTCGACCTTACCCTGCATGCGTGTGTAAGTGTGTGTGCCTGTTTCCCATCCTCGTCACAACAGCGGTGTAAGACACGCCCCCTAATCCGAACTCACCTGGAAGAAGATTTGCGGCCGAGCGAAAGCGTGCCGCTGCCTCTGCGCCGCCGTTCGCCCCCACGCCGCCCCGTTGTGGCTCGGACGTGGACTGTGACATATGTCTGTGTTGTCAGGAGGACGTGTGCGCGTGTGTGAGTGTGTGTGCGGCTCGACAGCTGGAGCTGGGCTCAACGCCCTCTCTTGTGGGAGCACTTCATGGCTCCTGCGTCGACCACACAGCCATGGCCTGCAGGCTGGTTTGACAACAGTTAACCTTGGATTTATCTGGCTCACTCCTTGGTTCACAAACACAGAAACACACGCACACACACGCACGCACACGCCTACAGGAAGACTAAAACGACACATTTTGCAGCACTTCTAAAGAAGTAGTAAAAAGAACTTCAAAAAAGGGGATTTACTCTAACAGTGGAAGCATCATGAATTATGCAGCATATGCACAGATAAAAAAAAATGTTTTCCCACACATAAAAAGTTCCTAGGAAAACTCATTATTAGGCCTTGAAATTTCCCGTCTTTACTTTAATTCAATGGAATTCTGGATAAGTTAGTGTAAAACTAAACAAAAATTAAAACAATATGTGGCTTTAATTGGAGATGTACCGATCTGATATAAGTATCTGTTATGGGTCCTGATATTGAAAAAAATCTAGATCGATTATCAGTGACAATGTGCCTAATCCTTCAGGGCAGATCTGTGCAGTCTAATTCTGTACTTTGTGCTCAGTGATGTCATGCTTTAGCATTTATTTCACATTATATCTACAATTACTTATTGCACTTTCTGAAACATTTGCTGTTTATTTTTTGCATGCTTGTTGAAGGTAGTCAACCGCTTGTTTCTGTCAGTTTAAGTTTCATTATTTATTTTCCATTGGCTGCTTTACTCATAGTTGAACTGACTGAACAAATTCAAGTTGGTTTTACACGTTTGACCAAACTTGCGAAGCTACTAGTGTATTTATAAGTGCTGTACTGGTGCACATTTATCAAATAAGTGTTTAGTTCAGTACATTTATGTCTGTGTTTGAAAAAAAAAGAAAGAAACATTTTAAGTCAAATCAGTTGTTTTACTGTACTGGATTTGTATCGGCCGATACTAAACGTCAAATATCTGTATTGGTATCGGAAGTGAAAAAGAAAGTGGATCAGTGCATTTCTACGTTTACATGTCTTTTTTTTTTTTTCTTTCCAAAATGGCTGCACATCTGCAGTCGAACACATTAGCATGCATAGATCAGTTTTGGCCGTAAGTCAAGGGTCATCTTCATCTTTTGGAGTAGATCTATAAGATTTCTTTTCCTCAAACTACTTCTTTTCATGCAAAACTTTTGTTTGTGTTGACTTGTTCATTTTAAACTGTAATTGAATTAATAAAAACAAAAGTAAGGCAAAAGTACTCAGAAAAGCAAGAAAACATCTGACTCAACTAACTAAACAGTGTTGACTTTTCAGCTTTGGGTTTATTGACGAAACAGGCCTCACTGCAACATACTGAGCGACAGACGGCGTAAGTTGCATTAGTTTTCCTGTCGTTCTAAAACACTTTCTGTCGTATTAAATAAACAACGCCAATTACACTCCAATAAATTAGAATCCAGCCTTTTTTCTGTTAAGAATGACGATTTTCCACTTACAGGTATAGAAAACATGACATTTTAATTTGAATCAATAATAAAAACATTTTAAAGACAGAAAAATGGGCTTAATGAAACATAAATACCTGCTTAAAAGTAAGTATTTTCAAAAGGTACTTTTCATATGAAAAACAGGACTCATCTAAATACCGTGACTCAATGCATGGTACCCAACAAACTATGTTTGACCTTGATTGCACTGGCTTTTATTTAGGGGCATCAGAGTACAGTGGGGTGCATACAAATACACTTTTTTTTCCTGTGTCACAGTTTTGTGCTGCCGTTTAAGAAAAAAAACCCAACAAAAACACTTTTGGGTTTACGATGACGTGGCAAAAACTTGAAATGTTCAAAGGAACAAATACAAAGAAAAAAAAGAAGAAGAAGAAGAAGAACGCCAGCCTTGCTGTGAAGGCATCGAACAAACTAAAGTTGATCACATAAAAACACTCCTTAGATTGACTCTTCAAGTTATCCCCGTCAGGAATATTTGCTTGGCCGGTGGACAGTCCATTACACTACTTTATGATGCTACATATGTTCAGCCATGCCTGCAAATTAAAGCACCTCCAAGTAGGCTCATCTCTCAGCACACTCAATTAAAACAACATCGCCTCGTGCACAGACGCTCTTCCTGAGCCAACTTTGGGGTTTCCCCCTCCCCCCTCTTTCTCTGCGCCAAAGAAGGAGTGAGATAAAGACAAATAGATTAAAGTGAAAATGTGAGCATTTGTCAGGGATGGAGTTGAATTATTGTTCCATTATTTTCCAGGGGTAGTTGATTAGTGTGCACGAGGCAAATCGAGAGAGCGCGGATGTGCGATGGCACCCGGGCATTTTTAATATATATTTATCCGCCACGCGCTCATAAATTCCTGGAAGAATTGCATATTTATGTACTCATGTATGTGGTGAAGTGCCGGCGATGAACCGCCGCCACGATTCGCTGAGAAGCCGATGCGCCGGCGTGCGATGGAAACGAGCAAAACGCGAGTTGTCTTACATTTGGAATCTGCTATGACAAAAAAAATTATAAAAAATTTGATTGTGGCTGTTATTTAAATGTGTTAATTAATGGGTTTTATGGAGCATCCCAATCGTGCCTGGTTCCTCTGCGCTCGCTTGATTAGTTCGGTAAATCTGAACTGGGTGTAATTAGCAGTAAAATTTCAGCAGATGAAGCCGTCGTCACCGGCGCGTCCCAACGCGGCGCAGGGATTTGAGGATTGTTCACGAGGGTTTAAAAAGGAAGAAAAACAAGAAGCCTAAATCTCCACCTCGCCGTCTCACTTTCCCTTCCTCTCTCTCCCTCTCTCTCTTTTCTTTTTTTTTTCCCCCCCTTTAAACCTGCGCCTTATTGAGGCTGACAATGGACAAGAGCAGCATGGCAAAAAGTAATTATGAGAAAAAACTGCATAGCTGCCCACGCAATCATCTGTGTCAGAGGCCACACAATGAAGCATGCCACGTGCCTAAATGAGCCTGACGAGCCCGGAGAATATTAATGTTCTGTCTGTTGATTTTTATCTCCTAGCACACGTCGTCAAGCCTCTCCTTGTCAAGGCCAACAATATGTAAAAGGAGGAACGCTTGCCCAGATTGGCGATCAGCCTCTTAGAGGTGAACTGTGATACAGAGGGAGGCTGGGTTGCCAGATCTGACCGACAGTTTGCAGCCCCCCCACCCCCAAAAAATAACAACGTAAACCCCACAACTTCAGCCTAAATCTCATGTTACTGATACTTATGTAAATACCATTGATTAGGAAGTTTAATAAGATTAATCACACTCCAGATCTGTGATTAATCACGATTAAACACTTTGCCTAACTTTGTAAAACTTAAAATATAAATATGTAAGCAGTTGTGGTTCTTGTAGGAATTATCCCCTCCTTACAGCCAATTAAAAAATGCAAGGCATTATCTGATTTTTTTTTTTTCTTGGCTTTGCAGCAGAAAGCAGGTAATGTAGTCTCCCAGTACTCGGCAGCATCTAAGGGACGCCTACTCCACTACACAACATACAAGTAGAACAAACTTATTCAGGGGACAACGGACAAAAAGAAAAAAAAAAAAATATATATATATATATATATACACATATATATATATATATATATACATATATATATATATATATATATACACACATGTATATCTGAGGCCAACGTCTGCGTGATTGTAGACGTGTTTAATTGCTTATATCAAATAATGTGAAGTAAAAAAGGAAACATTCATTCAATGTTAAACACAGGTTGCATCAAAATAAACAATAACGAGTTACTAAATCATAACTTCCTGAGAACATGGCTGTTTTGTTCTGGTACTGATTGGTTGGTTCTGACTGAGCTGAGTAATTCTGCAGAACACAGGGAGGAGGCAGAGGAGATCGATTTTTTTTTTTTTTCAGAGATTATCCGTCTTATGTTAGGACATAGCGAAAGTTTTAATACATATTCAAAATATTTTGTCTGTTTAACTTGCATGCTCCGTCTGTGAAATATTACTACCAGTAATAATACTTCTGCTAAGATAACATGGCATTTAAAGTTTTGTCCTCTTCTGCCATACAATGACAACTATCTCGCAAGTATTTTCCTCTGAACGCTTTCTAAAATCCCCGCCAAATGATGGGAAAAGCAGGCCAAATTTTAACAACCCGCCCAAAGCCTGTTTGTTTTCCAGCCAAAAGCAGCCCAACTGGGTGGAAACCCGCCCAATCTGCCGACTCTAGACCGTACATTCAAGCACGAACACGGCGCCGCACACACCCACACACATGATCCGAAGACACGGCTAACCCTGCAGAGAGTGGTCGGCTAGGTCTGATTGGGGTGCTGACCAAAATGAGATGGTGGACGCCCTCCTACCCTTGCGCTGAATAGCGAGGACACAGCCTGTAATAACTGCCACTTACGGGCAGTCGCATGAACACACGAGTGCGCACATAAAGCCGCGCAGCACGCACTGCGGCCCGAAGAAGTCAGAAGTTGGAATTACAGGTTCTCCCCTCTGATTGCGGACCCCTCGGAGCGTGCAGGCTCTGTCAGCTCGGTGCAGGTACACAAAGACTCATTACATGCTGCACAGGCCCAATCAGCACACCTCTGCATTTGGAAAAAAGGATCCTAGCAGGTGCGCCGGGGCTGCAGAGGCTAATAAGCACGTTGGAGGAAGAAAAAAAAAAAAAAGCCACTCAACTTGTTTTCATCCGAAAATAGAAACCAGGAATAAAAATCTCTTGCTTCGACTTGATAATGTTGACTTATACACATGCATGAATGTGTTTTCCTGTTCTGCAAATCACTGATTGCCACACGGTCCTGATTGCTGAGAGTTCACCTCTGCAAGAAGGCTGTAAAAGTCCCTGTTTTGGATCGCCGCACGTGTTTTTTGCAAGTTAAGAAAGCACTGAAATCCCGTTTGAAGTGCCACTGAAGAGCGAATGTTCACTTCTAGACCTCAGAGCCTACCATGTTTAAACCCCTTAAAGGTTTGTGTTACCAGAACAGGACAGTCTTTTGCTGAAATTTTATCGTTTTCACCGTCACACACAGGTTGTTTTTCTTCTGCAAATCAAAGATGGACAAAAATCCAGATTAGCTGCGTTTCCATTGCAAATGTGTGCAAAACATCAAGGTGTTTCCATTAAATAAAAAAAAAAACGCAATTAAAATCACATAGGAAAACATTTGTTCACGCAATGTCATTGGAACATTATCCTACTTCCTGTTGTCTTCTTCAGCTTTTCCATCTCTAGTAACATCCGATATTTGATCACGTGTCTCGTGTGATGCAAAAAAAGAAAAGAAAAAAAGTGTTTCCAGTGCAGTTTTTGAATTACACTAATTTCCACACAACGGAACAACTTAGCACATCTTTTTTAATGAAAAAAGTGTTTTTATTCAAAGTTTATTCAAATGGTGTGTTTCTTTGTTTCTATTAAGCAAATTTAATAGTTAAGCTTTATGATAAGTCAACCTTCTACATAGTCTGGTTTATGTCTGTAGTAAAATGAAGTTTAAAGTACCAGTGTCCACACAAAAGTGCCAGTGTCACTTCTTAAAAAAAAAAAAAAGAATAAAATAAAAACTCTCCCTTTTGATACAACAAAGTTGACTTTCATTAAAGAGTTTTTTTTTTTTGTTTTCTTTTACTACTTTTTCAGTCGTAAGTTGCCAATAAATTGGGTTTAATTTTATGTTTCACAGACTCAAGATTATCATGTTTTCTGGCTCCGAAACAGGAAATTTCTCAATTAAATAAAATCTGAAGCTTAAAACTGAAGCAAAATATAACAAAAAAAAATATTTGTCTTCTAAACTCTGCTGGCAAACAGAATCATACAACAGGAACGTTTTTCCATCATCACAATAATTTTGGTAAATCTTTCCAGCCACCACAATAGACTCCTTGGGAGACGATGCTCATTTGCAAAAAAAAAAAAAAAAAAAAAAAAAAGCAAACCCGTTCCCTGAATGGACGCTTCTATAGGCATAACACGGTAGACTAACAACTACTGTGAACTTATCACAGCATTGTGTTGCAAGCCATTCTAAAGCAAATGTATTGAGACTAATGGAACGTTGTGTTAATGTCAGGACGATCCATTAGAATTAAACTGCGGCTATACGAAGCCGGAGCGTAACGTATTCTGCTGGCGTCATTATGCAGTGAAATAGAGATGCCAGATAATGTGTGTCTACACTTTGAATCTGTCAGATCCCCCATGTATTAAACATATCATTTCCCTCCTTATGGCCCCACTCTGACTCTCTCCCCCTCCCGCACCTCGCTAGAAAATCTATCTCGGCCGTCAATCTGCACGACAGGAGGTTCCACGAGGATGCGTCGTCTCAGGAATGCTGAGCACACGATCTAAGGCGCATCCGCATGTACACACAAACGAAACTGATATGGTTTCTCCAGAAAGCTAAATGATAAGAAGCTTCTGGAATAGCAGTGAGCACGAAAGAGAGAGAGAGAAAAGCAAGAATTATTCCTTTCATCTGCCATCGCAACACATCTCAGTGGGGGGGAATGCTCTGTATCAGGGTAGCGGCATGATTCTGAAGGAGCATAGTAAAATGGAAATTAATAGTTAAGCAGTAGCTTGACAGGCTTCATTGAGTTGAGCTCAGCAAATCCAAAGATCTAGTGTGTCATGTGAGCAATCAAATCAGCTGGAAAGAATTTATGAAGAAATGGGGATTTTATTCACAACTGTCCGCCTGTTCAACCGTGTTTGGACACTTCGTTGTGAAGGCAATTGAGTCATATTGATGTAAAGCAGGGCAGCAAGTTAAATACGGAACATTATCGCATGTTTACAATGCAAATGTCTCTAACTCCGTTTAGGTTGTCAGTACAGAAGAACAGCACAACTATTCAAATGGGATTAGTTTTAGGGACCACAAGGTATTTGTGATAGTTTGTCTGTGTTGTTAATCTCTTGTGAATCAGCCATGTCAGTAATGTGTAAAGTAAAAATCCTAAATGACCTATTATATTTTGCTGAGCTTGGAGGTCATGTGATGGTTCAAATTCAAAGAGAATTGGTATCTCTGTGACTTGAAACGAAATGGACGGGATCCGAAATGTAATTAAGGCGGGTTTTGTTTCCCCGATCAAATTTTTGTTTGGTTTTGGCAAGCTAGCTAAACCGTATCGACCCATAACGTACGGCGTCTAAAAGAAAAGGCTGAAGAGACGGCGCAAAATCAGATGCAGATAGTGGCTCGCATCATGGATCGCACTGTGCTGTAACAATAATTTTCTCCTGCTTATAACTTTCTGCTCGAAAAGCTAGCTAGCTCTGGCAGTAACTATGCAGTAACTAAGATGTCACCGTAGCCTGAAAAGTTGTTTCGACGTCGACTTGCCTCGTTCCTCGAGTCAAAGCAAAACGTTAGATTTACAGAGATGTTTGGAAATTTCAGTCTTTGCTTGTCCTTGCGAATGCGCCACATAAAAAGCAGACGGGGGGAATAGCTTATTTCTTACGTGGTATCCCCAGATGCTGCAAAACATAGAGAAATGGAGGAAAAAACTGAAATTCAAAGATGTAGTTTCAGACAACGTTTATCCAGTTTATCTTGGTAGATACTAAACAAATGTTCGTCTTTTATACAGCGTTTACAAATGAGAGAGATGAGTTTTGTCTCATTTATTCCCTCCATCCATATAGTTTTTATCAATCCATTCCAGCAGTGTCCATCCAGCAAATCATTTTTTGGATTTCCACACTCATACGTTCAGAAATGTATGAGTGTGGGCTCTAAGTTAAAACTAAAAGGACCTATGGAGCCCTCTGAAAATACACATGGAAAGTACAAAATGTAAAAAGATGTCTAAAAGTATAGATGCATGGTGAATATTTTATACAAAATATGGAGAAACTGCTTCAGCACACTGAATAACTACATTACATTGTCTGCTATTATATAAATGCTCTCGTTCACACCCCACAGCCCACTTTTATGTGACATATCAGCCGCTATCGCCGAGCAATCTTCTGTACTGCTTTATCTACTGTACCCTCTGGCTTTTTCCATAGCCAGTAAACCCTTTGATTTCTTTCTGCAGCATCCAACTTCAACCGTCATGTTGTCATTCCGGCAGAAAGCTTTCTGTTGCTTTAAGATGTTACTTTTACTGAGCAAACGGAGTTGGTTTTTGCAATTTCTCCTGCAAATGAAAAAGCTTAATTAGCAAAAGAAAAAAGTGACATTAGAACTAATGACATCTCAACATTTACACCTGGAGCAGAAATATCACAAAATCCCCACTTGGCCGAGACATGAACTTTTTACACCCGATTAGCGCCACCGGATTCATTTATACGACCATGAAATCCAGAAAAAAATTCCTTCTTAGCAAAGCTGTGGCGTCGATATTTATTTCTCGGTAAAGAGGTCAAGAGTACTCACTTGTGCAAAAGTATTCTCTGGCAATACAAGCAAATTAACCTTTGGGTGCGGGAAATTTAGCTGCTCGTTCGCAGCGGCCCCCTTAAAGATCTGACCCCCCCCCCTGCAGCCACCCATTCAGACAGATTTACAAACGCTCGCCTTCCGCACAATCAGCTGCAGCGAGAGCGCACACGTGTCGGCCCGGCGTGTCCCGGGGATACCGATGCATCCGACGGGCAGCGACTCTGCTGAGCCCAAACAAAATCAGCCCCCCCCACCCCAACCGTTAAATGAGGCGTGACTGCGTAATTTCTCTTGATGGTGTCTCAACGTGTTTTAAAGTCATTTATATAATGGCGCCGGTGATTCACCGAGGGAGAGGGGGAGCAGAAATGGAGCAGAAAAACAGCATATTGACTCTGCTGAGGGTCCCGCAAGTTGTATCCCTCCCCACGTCCCCCACGCCCCTCGTCTCCTCTCGCACGTACAATAAGGCAGTTAGCAGAAGGTCAGCGCCGTGATGTAAGCTCTCGGGGTCGGCACTGCGACACCGCGGCACCAACAAAGCAAAAGAACGTTAGCGTCTCTTCTTTTCAATTACCTTTGGGGGGGAAACGCGGTAGTAAAAATGTAATTGAAAGACACATCCCAGCGCCCAGAACAGTGGAATAATTTTGCCTGCCACAGAAAAAGGAGAAGACGGAAAAAAATCCCAGTGTTTACGCGCTCGGTTGCCTTTTCAGACAAAGCAAAGTGAGAATTATCTCCTTACTGCAATCCAGCACGTGCGACACCTTATTGTGATGGGCCAAATATATGAACAGTGGAGTCTCTGGTGTCTCTCCCTTGAGGTGAGGTGAAAATGAGCTAGGAAATGTTAAAAAAAATTAACAAAAGAAAAAAAAACTGAAAAAAGAAAGTAGAGACAAAAGTGGAGAGTAAGTAGAATAAACTTTCCTGTGAAAAAAAAAAAAAAAAAGAGCACAGTCAGCTGTCAGATAGGACACCTTGTGCTGCCTCTCTGTGTTTCCTGGCACATGTTCGGAGAAGCCAGGTGGCTTTGCTCTAACCGGAGGATCATGGAAGTGAAGATTAAGAATCGCTTGGAACGCTCCACCAGTCAGGGATGTTCTCCGTGATTAGAGGAGCTTAGGTTGCCGCACTGCCAAAAAAGCAGATACTAAATCATCACTTTTTGGTGCTATTCACCGACAGTGCATTCAGAGCGACTTACGCTACCAACGCCGGGGAGTATTCTTAGCATCGTTTGCCGTAGTCGTGGATGATGTTAAAATGCATGAAGTCTAAATGCGGCGCTATCGAGAAATCTGTCAGAGATGGGAGGGCGGTCTCTTATTGGCGAGTCAAACTAAACTGCTGCAAGTTTCAGAAGAAACATAAACTGGCAGAGAGATGAAAGATTCACCAGTTTGAAGGGTAGAAAGTATAAACACCTTGACTGGTGAGGCTACGTCTGCGTGATTGTAGACGTTATAATTATTTAATTATAACGTATTATATTCTGGTTTTTGGAGGAACTTGAACGAAACTCTTCAAACATCAAATGTAGCT
This sequence comes from Girardinus metallicus, assembly GCA_903067095.1. NCBI lineage: Eukaryota > Metazoa > Chordata > Actinopteri > Cyprinodontiformes > Poeciliidae > Girardinus > Girardinus metallicus. Next base: position 22,150 of record CAEGAE010067428.1, on the reverse strand, counting down.
TTTTTTTTTCAGACAACTATGCATCACTACAGTGATTACTTAATATTACGGTAAAAAATATGAAAATATCTCAAAAGATGGACATTTTAAACCGATGCTTTTCTAACTTAGTGTGGTGCCCAGCTTAAAGGTTAACAACTATAGTAATCCAAATTTCACGGCAGCTGCTGTTTATCTTTCTTGTTTTCCATCTGTCCTCCTCTTGAACTGACAGCCAACATTTTGCTGTGACAACAAGCCTGAAGAGCTGCTCAACTACCAGCGCTAATAAAAAAGATTTATTATGTCACAAAAATTGTGCGAGTGCCATTATGTCAATGGAAGAATGTACAAATGCCTACTGAATTTTACCAATAAAAATGACCAATTGTTTCGAAAATAAATCCTAGAAAGGGTACACACAGCAATTTCATATTAATAGTATTTGTTTTATAAAAATTTTATATTTGATAAATACTTTCAAACTATGTATTGAGGTTTGTTTTTAACCTCATTACATAGTTTGAAAGTGATGGTAAAGAATATTATTAAAGCTTTTCTTACTGAAAATTTCCACTATCTTTGGTGTACCAATTGGAGTTAGTACTGCAGCACAGCTGAATCCTACAAGAAGTTAGAAAACTAGAAGTCTTCAATAACTTCACGGTGCAAGTTTGTACACTCGACATTTTAATTCAGTTGCAGCATCTAGTCTTAGATCCACAATTCTACCAAAATTGACGAATCTGAAATGTAGTTCAGGAATATTAACAGGAGCTTCCCCACATCTACCCATTTGCATTCCTTTAGAAAGCAATGATTCCATTAAGCAACCGTATCAGTCAGGACAAGGGAGGGACTACTTAGAATTACATAGCATATATGTGACATTCTGCCGAAACAAAATTAATATCCTTATCAATGACAACAACAAAAAGAGAAAGAAAAAGGGTTGCCAATATATTACAGCAATGGCTAATTTGAGTTGTGAACTTCACACTTCCTGTGGGATCCAGCTGTGCAGCGCCGCTAACTTTAGAATCTACACTGGAGAATTTGTCGTAATCTCCATCATCTGTTTCAGTCTGCGCTCCTCCGTGGCAAACCTATTAAAAACTATATTTTTGTTAACATCTCTGATGTATGGAGGAAAAAAAAAACACGGCTCTTGCTGCTTTGTTTGCATTTTTTTTTCCTGTCGAGTTAATTTGCCATGACTGCAGCCCAGAGAGCCCGTCTTCCACCAGCGGCAACAGGACACTGAGTTTTGGTGAGTCTCACTGAAGTTAGTTACGTATTTAGGGACAAAGATTTGACAGATATACAGAATTCTACCTGAAAAAAAGAAGAAGAAGGTTTTAATGCTGACGGCTACTGATCTAAAATTTAAGCAATGTCTCAAACAACTGAATATTATATGCCACTATGATAGATGCACTGTAAATACAAAATAACATTTCATGACATTTTTTAATAAACTAGTTTTCTAACACCTTGTAGGATTAGTACTAACTCCAATTGGTACATAAACACCAAAGATAGTGGAAATTTTCAGTAAGAAAAAGCTTTAATAATATTCTTTACCAGCACAAAAAAAACACTGTTACTGCTGCATGTGTACATTTTTAAGTTAAGTTGCAATGACTGCAGCCTCAGGAGAACCTTCTTCCCCTTCTTGCTGACACACACACACACACACGCACGCACACGCACACGCGCCCACGCCCACACACTTTCATCATTAATGATCATCATCTATTCTGTCTCATAACTCTTTTGGTGAGTTTTACTGTCCTAAAGTGAACTAACAGTGCATTTACTTTTTACCGATAAAAATGATTTGAATAACCCAACCACTTACACTTTGAACCGAACATATAACTCTTCTCTTTTTTTGCTTTTAACGGATGTACAAACTTGAGTTTTAGGCCATTAAGGTTTGACACTTGACGCATTTCAGGATACCTCGATTACATCACTCCCAATATCTGACCGCAGTCTGGTTGTATATTATCTTCACCGGGCCACCGGGTCTCCTCTTTAGGTTTTCGGTCGCTCTTTAATGAGAGGAATCATTGCTGATGGCTGCCATACTCGAGCCTTCTCCTCCAGAGCCGCAGATGAGCAAATCAATGCAACGCTGACAAGCAATATCACCCCAAACACGCATCAGATTACCAACAGCAGAGAGCGTTCAACACGGAGGCGATAAAACATCGATCTTCTGCCTCTGATTTACAGAAAGGTTAGCTTATTATACGTTTTGCAAACACGTCGATTTTCTTCAAAATTTGGCCCGCGACTGATTATGAAGCTCACGCATAAATGACAGAAGCACATTTCTACCCTGTGATCCATAAGCTTGAGATAATTAGCAAGTAGATAGCAAATGTTTTAATAAACAGCGATGCAAGAGATAACATGATAAAATCTCCACCTTATCAATTATTCCTTCTCAGATTCAGAGGGTGCTAGAGCATGCAGAGATGTCAATGGAAAAAAAATGCATGTGGAGAGAGCTGGCGGCCTTGAGTCTTTGGAAATGAGAGTTGGGGGGGGAGGGGGTGTCTCGAGGGAAGTCTAATCACGTTCACTTTGCGTCTCTAAAGAATTAGACCAAGTGAAACAGACCAGTGCTACCACGACGGCAAGCAGAGAGTGATGCACACCGTGAGACAGGATTATGTGGATGGCTTTATCCTCTAGGTCGTTAAATAATTATCTCGTCTTAGGTTTGACGGCTCCAGTTCTAAGTGGAACATTAAACCGGTCCGTTTTTTTTTTTTTTTTTTTTCCATTTCTAAAATGTGAGCGTTTTGCGATCTGGAGCAAAGATTTCTTTGGAGCTTTATCAGTGAGAAGCTGGGATGTTTAAAACGGGAACGGTGGATGCACGTCGCAGTGCCGACATTTTTCAAACACATGATTTTAAAAAAAATGCACCAAATCTCTTTTAGGAAATCTAAATGATTTTTTTTTTTTAAATTGCCATTTCTTATTTGGTTAGTAAGAAGTCTTCTGTGTGCTGTGGTTTTGTTAGCGCCCCCTCTACTCCCTGGGCTGTACTCGAACAAATCATTAGCTGTACCTGCTGCTGTTTTCTCTTGGTGAGCCAGGCTAATTTTGACATGCTCATTATTCCTTCTCTCTCTCTCATTTTCTCCATCTTCCTTTTTTCTCCAACCAAAACAAGAAAAACCTGCTCCCCGTTTTAAGTCCTGACCTCCCTCCTTCCCTTGATGCTGAGCACCGCACCGTCTAATACATCACTGCTGAAGCTGCCGACCTCTTAAGGGTGGGGGCGCCAGAGGTGAACGCCCCGCTGATGTAAGGGTCAAACTCTGGTTGAGGACCCATCTCTTGGTAAAGACTAGAAGTGTCAGTAGGATTAGACTGAACCTGACAGTGCTGACTAACCGTTTTGTTAATTTAACTAGTGTCTTCAGTTTTAAAGAGTTGTGTCAATATCAGACTAATGCAGCAAATCCTGACTTTACTAAGCCTCTCTACTCATATTTATAACGTCATAGATCAACAATTTTGGAAGAAAGTTGCAAGCAGGGACTGGTTTGTACAACAATATCCCAATACTTAAACATCTCTGAACATGCCTACATTGCAAAAACACTAAATTTTACCAAGTATTTATGAAATAGATTCTAGTGCAAATATCTTGGCATGCTTGAAAAAGGACAACACTAACTCATGAGTGACTTTTCAGCAAGATAGAAGAGCTTATTACAAGTTACTAATCTCTTAATATTGATTAAAAAAGTACTACTTCCACTGACAGATTTTTAATTTGTAGAAAGACAAGGTAAGTGTAATAATCTGCCACTGAAATTACTACTTTTTCATCAATGTTGAGTTAAAACAAGCTCCTGTATCTTGCTAAAAAGTCAATGTGAGTTAGTTTTTTCTTATTTTAAGTATATTAAGATATTTGCACTAGAAAGTAGACTAAAAATACTTTGTAAGATTTTGTGTTTTTCTAATGTCCTTGTAGCTATGCAAGAATGGTGTAACCTGCTAAACATTATGAAAATACAGAATACAATGTAATTCTGTAAGTAAAGCTGTTGGAGGTTGCCAAGACTCAAAATTTGGATGAAAACTTTTCGCCAGACCTACAATGGAATGGTTTACATCAAGTATTTTCATGCGTTCTGTTTCATGCAGATGAGAATCTCAAAGTTTGTTCTCCGTTCAGTTTGATGAGCTTCGGTTATTTTGCTAAGACGTAGTGTGAGAGCTACAAATAGATGATTCAGTGAGAAGGCAGTAAAATTTTCACACCACACGACTGAAAAACAAACAAACAAAAAAAGCTTTAAAAAGCATCCCTTCCACTTTGTTCTCTTTTAAAATTAAGCCGCACTGCGTTGATCTCACACAGCATTCTAATAAAAAATATTAAAATTTCCATTTCAAGCAATGCGAGTGGTTCTGTACTCAAGGACAAGGGTGTGGGAAGCAGATGCTTTCTGCGACAACGTAGGAGGAGAAATTAGAGTTAATACGACAGATTTGCAATCAGTAAGGCAAAGAGTACACAGCTCACTTATGCACATGTCTGCAGAACAGAGAGCGAGTAACAAGCCGACAAAGGCCCGAGGCCAGTCTCATATTCTTGAAACACCCGATTGAAAATGAATAAAGACTACTATCATTGTCAGTGACGTATAGAGCAAATGAAAACCGGCCAAAAATAAAACCACTGGTGCTCTCTCTGTGAAATATTCCCGTAGAAAACAAACATCCCATCCTGTATCCGGGGAATCAGCTCAGCAAAAAAAAAGAAAAAAAGGCTGGCACTCGCGACTGCTCTGCTTCATGCCAGGACGACACATATGACATCCCAGCGTGTTCCCGGAGCCCGCCCTCTAATACACACGCAAGGCCTTTCAAAAACATTACCCCGCCGACGGGAGACGTTTATATCGTGGCAGACATTTCCGTGAGAAGGGGAGGGGAGGTGGAGTCCGCTATACCAAAGCAAGGGCGCTTGGAATGTGAGGGGGGAAACAAACGGTGCTCGCCGTGCGTTGGCAGGGCAGGGAGGGTTCACGTTGCCGCATACGCGCTTCGAGAAGTGGGGCAGAGGATAGGGTGCACGGTGAAGTGAACAAGGTTTGAAAATAGCCCAAGATAAAACAGAGACAGCACAGCTGCTAATGCGGTCAGCCACGGTGCAGAGCAAAAGGGTAAAAAAAATAAAAGAAGAATAAACAGAGAAAAGGAAAAGTGCAAACGGTGCTGCGCAAAGAAAAAAAGCAAGCGTGCATAAACAAAGACGCACGGACACAAGCAGGCGTGACACATACTCAATTTACCCAAATGGAATGCAGTCGAAATCTTAAGCTGCAGAATGTGCCGCAGCGCAGGCCGAAGAGGATTGATTACAATCGATCACGCCACCACAGGAAGTGGTATGTCTTTTTTAAGGCCTGCTGATCAATCTGCTGCGCCAGATTTAGTTAAGACAGAAGTCAATCAGAGGAAAGATTTAGAGAACAACGGGACAGAAGTAAAATGATCGGAAGGGAAAACTACATTCCATAGAGTCAGCTTAAACTTGTCTTTGGTGATCGGCGTTTAAGTTAACAAAAAAACTTAGGAATGCATCTAAAAATTATGGCAAAAGAAAGTGTTACAATGTTTGTACAAGGTAAAGAAAACTACTGAAGAGAAAATCAGATAGAAAAGTTGATTTATTTGCATACCTCAAAAGTGGACGTACATGAAACCACACATACTTAAACCAAAAAATATTCATACTTCTGTCCGATATAGATTTAAAGGTATCTTTTACCAGTATTTTTATTCTAACTACAAGTAAAAAAAAAAGTTTTGAAGTGGCCCAATCAGAGTCCTGATTGAATCTGTATATTCAGTTCCTAATAATAATAAAAAATGGGGCCAGCAATTAAAAGAAGCTGTTATTTCAATAGGGAAATTCTAATTGGTTATTGAGAAAGTAAATAAATAACTTACTAGACCATTTTAATAAAATCTAAATAATAAAATTAAATTAATTGTGCAATGTCGGTAAAATTGTATAACATTTTGCTTTAGATGTGAGTTGTCTGTTTCAATTTCTGTCAGGATACGTAGGATAAGATAAAACGTCCTGCACTGAAAAAACTAAATCTCAGTGAAATAATCTGCCAATGGAACTAACACTAACCCTTGTCTTGGGGTATTAATGTTCTCACTACGCATGTTTATGTCAGGTACGATGGTTTCCTTCCCCCAGTTCAATACATGAACTGGTTAAGTGGTCTCCATTACTGCAAACCAGGGATGCATGATGTGCTGAAGTGTTACGGTCATTACAATTTCAATAAGTGCATTATTGCAACATATGCGACTGCTCTGAGGGAATATTTCTTGTACTGCTTCATATTGCCTTGTATACAACATTTCAGATACCGCACATTCCAACTCTGCTTATCAATATCCTATGTTGTCAGTTGGATGAACTTACACTGTCTTTAATGGACCAAAGCTACTGTAAATCTTAGAGAACAAGATCGTACAGTTCATGGAGACCAAATGGTGAACCTTACAACTTTAGGGAGTTTAAATACCTAAAAATGGGCTTTGAAGTTACCATGTTGAGGTAAGGTTGAGGTATTGCAGAATTAGATAACTATTATGTATAAAATAGAAAGCTTAGTTTGAAGTGGTTCCCACAAAGCTAGACAAACGCCAATGTTTGTGCATGTGTGTCAGCTTTTGGAGCTTGAATCTTCAGACTGACATGAGTCAGTTTGCATCACGTTCTCCGGAGCAGTGATGTGTTTGACCCTAGTACGTCTCCTAGCCCCACTCTCAACCACGCGAACCCACAGTGACACACTTTACAGTCACTAACACATATTACCCGTCACACTCATACAAACACATCCACGATTACAGATTTCCCTATTCCCCGCTTGGCGCTTGGGAGACGATTTGAAACGGAGGGGTCCGTGGACAATCGGCCCTCCTCTGTAATTGGGTCCCCTGTCACCCAGCAAATTCATGTCAGCATCGGTCACATGGGACACTAATCTAAATGGCATCAGTGTCCTACTTTGTGTGCGCGAGAAAAGGGGAACTTTGGAGGCGAGGTGTCGAAACATTCAGAGCGCAAGTGAGAGGCTGCCTGAAAATTAAGTGCGGAGCTTGTCACCTGGCTGCATTCGCAGCGTCGCTGCCATTTGAGCAGCCGATGTGACAGGCGCATTTACAGTGTGCTTCAATTAGCCTGCGGAGGACAGAAATATTACCATTCTGCCACTGATTTAGTGCACCTTTTTCGATAAAGTTTTAAGACTTTGAAAAGGAATTACGACGGCAAAATCGAAGAGAAAGAAAACTATTAAATGAAATTGGATTCAAGGTCAGTTTAGAAATGATGTGTGGAGTTTCCAAGGGAGGGGTGAAAGGTGCGCTGACCAAACTCTTTCTATATAGAGGTCTTCATTTTTTTTTTATTATTTTGGTTAATAGCATTCCATAAAAATGTAACCTCACACAAGAAAAAACTTTTTTCTTGTGTGAGAAAAAAAAGTTTTTTTTATGTGGAAGCAGTCAGTGAGTTAGATAATTGCTCTTTAATATTCACTTGAAAATAATTTATTGGGATTTTTTAGGCTTTCTTGTGGTGTGCAATAGCAATGTGTCACTTTATGAATACATACCTGGTCCTTCTTTTAAGAAAACATGATTCAAGTAAATACTGCTGCAACCTTGCAGCAGTATTTCCATCTCCTTTTAAATATGCCACTTAGGGAGTTGACAAGTGTTAAAAATTACAGCAATAACCGGAAAAAAAATTCCACAATCTCGTGCTGCGATATGCAGAGGCTTTGTCTGCGCCATTGAAGATTCCATGGTTTCAGCAGTGTGATGTATCTATTGATTGATTCAGCTAAAAAATTGTTTGACTACATGGGTGCTAAGTTTGTGAAATTAGTATCAATCTTCCACGTACTCCATACCATCCATAATTACTTTCTAACTATGGATAGAAAATAAAACAAGATGTAGCAAAAGTAACTTACTTGATTATGACGCAGAAGTATATTTTACATTTTATACCCTTTACCAAATACACCAACTATAACAAGTAGAAAGATATTAGGAGACAGTGATTTTTCATAGATATGATGGGACTTTTTTTTTTCATACAAGTTATACTCATGCAAATATATATTTATGCTAAAAAAATGGCAAGAAAAGAAAAACACCACTGCTTTAGAGTTTGTTTTTTTTTTCCTTTGGACCATTGATGCTTTTTAAATAATTTTTAGTCCAATGCACGACTGTTTCCATGTGAACGTTGTTTTGTGTCATTTGTTCATTGTCTGCCGCTTAGCTGTGATTTCTGAATCATTTGTGCATCAAAACGCCTAAACTTGAAGGAAGCAATAACTTGTCTACACAGACAACCTAGCAAGGCAATTATATCTTTTGGCACTTTGCAATGAGAAATTAGTCAAAAAAGACAATTTATTCCTGTTTCCTTCCTCGAATCTGAAACTGTTTGAGCAACAAAAAACCTTATTCTTAAATCTAAAAATCTGGCCAATTTTCATCACTCATCCAGAAACTTTTGGGGGCGCACTATGCACAATATCCTGTCATGGTCAGGTACAAGGACAGGAGAAGAAATTAATTAAAAAGCAGCCAAAGGGCAAGGTTTAAAATAAACCCACATAGATGCTGCAGAACTACTAATCGAGGCTGCCTCAGAAGATAACATAAAATTCTGACTCTTTGAAGTAAAGTATGGCAAAAATTAAAACAGTGGAGGAGATATCTGACATGTCCTTTTCTCCAAAAGAAACAAACACAGATAATTCCTTGATGTACTGAAAAATTCACATCTGGTAATGTCAAATTTATATCCTCCTGCTTGACAAAGATCGTTCCTGAAAACATCCCGGAAGGATTAGACAAAACAGGACAAGGTCTCTGTATGTAGAAGTGCTGTTATGAGAAATTAATCAGCAGCCCTTGAGCAAATCAGAATTACATATTCATGTGGGCTATTGTATAATGAATATAAATGATGACCTTTAGATGACAGGATTTTCTTTTATTTTTCATGTTGTGTTTCCTTAAATAAATCCAAGAAGAACCACTTTGGTGGAAATAGAAGAATAAGGGAACTGCCTTTTGTACTGATGAGTGCATTAGAGGCATATTAGAGATTTACTACGATGCACGTTTTAAAAGTTCCATCTCTGCTGGGGTTTCTGGATTATATAACGACAATGAAATCAAGCAAACTAAGTCAGCAAGCAGTGATTTCAGAAAACTCCTCTGAAGGCCGACCTCACATGTGCTTCGGAACACATTCAGCATTGAACGGAAGCCATCAGGCGTTGGCGCCTCAGCCTGGATGGCAACAATGAAGGCAGGTGGGAAAGTCTGTACGTTGTGACAGCGAATTCCGAAAAACGAGTTATTACATTCGGGCTGTGAAAGTCTGCAGAAGCCATCTGCGGAGGGGGAAAAGGGCGGCGTGGGGTGGCGAAACGATGAACTAGGAAGCCGCTGACACAATAATTGTAGACATTTAGGAAAGGAGACCAAGAAAACGGAACGGCAAGGAAAAAAAAAAAAAAGGAGTGGGAAGTAAAGTGGTTGAAAGAGACAGCATGGGTAGAGAGAGAGCAACAAGCGGAGTGAAAGGTTGATAATTAGCAGGAGGTGAACATTAAGCACTGAGCTTGTGGTCTTTCTCAGCTTTAAACACTGTACTCGGTGACAATCAGGACATGAGTCACGGTCGGCTCGAGAGTGTGCGGGTGTGTGTGCGTGTGTGTGATGTTTCTGTACCTTCACAGTCGATTTCAGCATTGCTCGAAATTATTAAATAGTATCGACCTTTTCATCAGTTTTTGGGGAATTAGGTTTTTTTGTACAGTATTAAAATAAATCCCTGTTACAATTACACACAGTTAGATGGGCAACACTTTATTTGAAGGGGTGTTCATAAGACTGATATGACAAACATGACATAACACCTGTTATGAACATGAAGTAGTCTTTATGAATTATATATATATATATATATATATATATAGATATATCTATATCTATATAGATATAGACATATCTATATCTATCTATATAGATAGATATAGATTTCCACTTATATATATAAGTGGAAATCTACATTGGACTTAATGTAACACCATTTTGGAGCACAGGTCTCCGGTTTCATCTATTCATCCATTTTGACATTTTTAATTTTTTTTTAAAATTAGCTCACGATTGAATCAGTACAACAAAAGGACTGAATATATTTACTTCTAGCTGACAAAATGTGAGATGTGTAGCATGCACCTCAAAGGGATAACTTGGCACTTTCGGTAATTGCTGGGCAGAATTTCAGAGCAATGCAGAGGGATTTCACAGCTAAGCTCTGAATAAATCCATGCATTTTAAATTACTGTTGCAAAAGTTAGTGTACCTTAAAAATCACAGTCGATAAATCAAGAGAATATGTAGGTAGATTTGAATCAAGAGCTCATATCTTTCAATAGTTTTTTTTTTTTTTTTTTTAATATATTGATTCCTCAAGACAAATTTGGAGGCTACATATGTTAGAATCTGAGTCTTTATAAAGTTCAAATGTTGCAAACTGCAGTGCAAGCTTTCTGGTATAATTTCTTGAATGTCGCATTGCAGAAAATGTTTTAAACCTAAAAACAAAACTGTTTTCCATTTTGAATTACTTCAGAATTCAAATCTGTTTCATAGGAGGCCACGCTATTTCCAAAAGCTGAGTTGCTTTTGTGGTGTTAACCAAGCATTTTTCTTAAGCTGGATGGAAGGCAAGTAGGATTGAGGTTAAAGTTTCTAAAAGATAAAGTCTGATCAATAAAAATGCCTAAAGTCTGATTTTTTTAACATTTAAATTTTAGCCCCTTAAACAGTTTTGATTTTTGAAAGCTTTGACAACCTTTTGCCGTTTCAGTACCGTAAGTTTAGTTTGTCCTTCTCTGTTTGCTAAATACAACTTAATTAAATCAAGGCCTGGAAACATTGATGGAGCTAAACAATAAATAATTCTATCATTTGAAAAAAATTCTATTAAATTTAGCAGATAAATTATCACAAAAATTATTTCTGCAGGAAATAAAAAGCAGGAGTCCAAACACACATCCTTGAGTAACTCCTTTGAACCACTGAGAGCAAGGAGGAAAAGGACGCAGCATTATGTTTTATCAGAATGTAATTTGGAAAAAAGAGCAACTCAACCCACGCCCATCTGAGCCAATAAGACGCAAGTTGTTCACCAAAATTGTCAAAAAGCTTTTGACATACCAAAGAAAATAGGATAACTAATAAGAGAAGCGGGTGTCAAATTTGAGAACATCTTAAACTCCGATCCATGTCGGCATAAAAAGACACAGAGGACAGTCGGCTCCTGCTGGAAATAAATGTCAGAGGTAATTGCTTGTAAAAATGCCTCCACCTGATGAAAACCATCACTTTTGTCCAATGGAGAATGAACCTTTCTGCCTGCTTCTTGCTGTGCTCCTCAGATACACCACAGGGTTCTTCAACTGAGAGCCTTTAATGACTAAAATTAATGGCTGCAAGCTATCAACCCGCTGCAATTTCATCTTTTTTTATTGCTCGAAGGGCCAAACTGCTTCCTCCCACATCCCTTCAAAATGTAACAAGCCTCACTGTGACAATTGAATTTAGTGAATGACATGACTGCTCTGTTGGGAAACCCGCACCTTCGAACTGCAAGCACTAGCCAGGAATGAGTTGAAAGGGACCGGGGGAGAACCGAAGCCTGTGTGCGAGGCATGAGCTAAATGTTGCCTGACAGAAGGCATCAGACACTATGCGGATTTTATCAGGTGTTTCTGAGCTTCCAGCTTCTGTAAGTCCAGTCGGAAAGGCAGTTCTCGCATGAGGTGAACACAAACAGGCCAATGCACACAGAGCTCCTTGTTCCTGATGAAGCATCATGCTTTAAGTGCTGTACAGCATAGAACTATATTCTTTCAGGTGCGTTTGGAGCAGTTTAGCGCCCTGCTGCTAATGATTGCCTATCAGCTTCACAGCCGAGGGACAAAATAGAAAAAGCAGGGAGTAAATGGGAGTGCAAGAACAATGATGCAATGAAATGAGACCAAGTCACCTCACTCTGTGAAGCGCACACACACACACACACATCGAAACTGCTGCTGTAAACACTTGGAGAGTTATTGTATGTACTTGGGAACGCAATTGAGAGCCGGGCGGGAATGCTGTCCACCAATGACAAATTGCTTTTATTTGTGTGGCATTTCAAAAACTGTCCACCGCACTGTACAAAGTGCATAGCTGGGAGTAATGGTGAACCGAACCAATGAGAAGATGTCTATTGATCACAGCAGGTTAAATATGTCATGAAGACAATGCGAGGTAACATGCATAGACCTAAGGTTACACCCCCCATCAAACTACTTTCTAGCTTTCGTTTCAATAACACATGATGACTAAGCATTGACATATTACTAGCTGTGTTCTAATAGTTAACAATTCATAGTCTTACGGAAGACTATGGAAAAGTCTTACTCACTTCAGCATGCAGGATGCTTGAACTGAGCTGATTGGCTAGCTAAACTAACAATTTCATAGATAGTTAGGTTTTTCTTACATATGTAGAAGCTGCAATAAGATGACCACACCATGGAGAAATAATGTACCTGGTCATGATGCACCTGGATACTGTGTATTCCAGGTACTACTCAAAATGGCCGCACATCACAAACAACACCAAAACCTCAACGATGTGAAAGAATTTCATGTTCCAGAAAACCCCCTTCATTTCATCATGGCTGCTTACTAGCTAAAACAACATTTTAAGATGATAGCTAAAACTACAAATGATGAAAAAACACAACTTTTATTTGAACAATGCAAAACAGAGATGTTTCAAGTATTTATTTTTGTTTTTGTGTAAATCTACATGCTTGGACTTGCCTGTTACTTTGCTGCTGGTACACTTGGATTTACCCACTGAGGGACAGTAAAGAGTTTTTTTAGTTCTATTCTATTATAAAACTGCATATGGATGGTTTATGAAATAGGGTTTTGTCCTGAGTATTTGCAGAAAGAAACATAACTTTCCCTAGATTTTTTTATTACATTGTTGCCAAGTCCACAGATGTCTTAGACTGTCAGCATTCTAGCCAGGGATCTCCTTAAGGTTTCTAGAATAGCTAAGAAAATAGAAAATTTCATAGTTGAAGCACTTCCATGAGCATCTACTTTATTAGAAGTGTGACTGGAAGAGCTGACCTAAGACAAAAACTACTGCAAACATTCACAATATGAGCCTTAACAAAAAAATATTTGTTCAGAGTTTTGAACTGTAAAAGCACATAGTTTAAAGCTAAATAAAATTTTATGATCCTGAAAAGATTTCCAGTGGTTGGCGTCACCAATTTAAGATGAAATTTTAGTTAAAATCACCTATAATAAAAACTTTCGGCTTCACTGTTGAACAATGCGCCTCCAACAACTATTTCAGACACCTGAAATATGAAGCGTTACGTGCTGCCGTACTTCTGTCTTTTAATTGAATAAGAAAGGCTTTTAGGATTCTTTCTTCTTTACTAGACACAGAAGGAAATATCACAAGTAGCCATCTGCCTCTAGCAGCCCAGCAGATAAAACAAGTTTTAGTCCGTTGTTTGCAATCTGTAGAAGTGTCTGGATTGTGTCTTGGTCAGTATTATAGCCGAAGGTCTGCTTAAACTCACCAGTACAATCAAAAGTAAAAAAGATTATTGCCTGAAGCAGCTGGACGAGTTTCCACTTTGTTAGAAGTGTCAATACAGCAGATGAACTAAAACACAACTTACCGCAAAACTCTCACAATAAGAGCCTTAAGCTGAAATTTACCACCTTCTGAATTTCAAATGACAAATCTTGATGTACCCAGCATTGTTTATGCTTGGACAAAGTCGATGCTGGATGCACTGTGTATAGATTGAAGACTGAATAATCTCTGACATCAATCAACAAAGGCAACATGTCAAATGTGCTATGATATAGAATATATATTATTATAATACAAATACTACTAAAAATGATCAAATTTTTGCTGTCGCCTTCACTCTTACTACAGCAACTTCAGTTTGTAGGAATACTTTTTGCATTTAAACAGACACATTGATAGCCATGAGCTTGCACACAATAAACACAATGAAAAGATTCATAACATTACATCACAAGCAGCTATTTGTACACAAGAGGATGCGCGTAAAATAACGGCTCAAACGGAGTCCACGCACATTGAAAAATGAATATGTGAGAGAAAGAAGAGAAATTAAAGAAAAGTCCCAGCAAATGAGGATGAGCAGCCATTAAAACAAGCCTGAAAGGTGTTGGTGATTATAAGAATATCATAAAAGCCACTGCAGAAGCAACTTGAATAGGTGTATTCCTTGTTTAAATGTTATTTTCTTCTACTTTAACCTCCCCGCCCAATTTTTTTTAATGAAACTATGAGAGTTTCATAGTTTGCCAATGATCTCCTTGGTTAAAAAAAAAACAAAAAAACAAATACATAAAACTTGTGTGCCAGAAACCAGCGTGCTACTGTTTCACAACAAAAACCCTGAAGTTCAGGCGAGGTGTCAGAGGTATTGATTGGGTGATTTGTATGTGTTGCTGGGGCTCCTGAAATGTGTCTGAGAACACGCGTTGATGGATGTGTCTGTGGCCAGGCGCCGAGCCTTCGAGAGAGGCCGGTGTGGGTGCTGGGAACGCTCCGACAGCCTCAAGGTTACCCGCCTGGCACCAGAACAGATGGATGCCCCTCATCGTAACTGTCTGTAATGGGTGCAGCTCAATCATCCCCTCCCCTCCCGCTCTACGTCTCTCTCTTGTTGGCCCGTGGAGGCAGCCTGCAGAGTGTCGGAGCAGGAGTGTGTACGCAGAGACAGCGGTCGAAGGTATGATTTTATTTATCACACTGGGAAGGCTTCCACATATTTTCTTGGCTGGAATGTCTACAGTGCGAGGTGTTAAGGAGTGTGTGTTTTTTTTTTTTTTTTTTTTTTTTTTTTTAAGTGATTGAAGGAGAACGTTCTGAAAAATAAAATGAGACGGCTTAAATGAGGGAATAAACAGTAGCTGCGTTTCCATCGATCAGATAATTGCACAGTTTGGATGGAAACACGGCAATTTATTTCGCAAAACCACATCACACGAGTCATGTGGTCAACAACCGGATGTTGCAGCTGGTGCACAGCATGAAAAAGAAGATGACAAAGTGGTTGGAAGATTGTTTTTGATTGACTTATTGTGTTAAACTTATTCATGTGTGATTTTCAGTAAGTTTCTTATTTACTGGAAACACCGCAACTGCAAAATTGTGGGGTTTTTTTTTGTTGTTTTTTGTGGCATTAGCGGAATAAAACTTTGTGAACAGCTCATAAAAGTCAAAGAGGGCCAGGATTTTCCTATGGAGCGCAACTTTACACATACCATGAAAAACTCTGCATGCATGCAACATTTTTTGTAGAGCAAATGTAAAATATTTGAAAGAAAATGCAACCTTTCAAGTTGAAGTGCCTAGGAACAATGCTATTGGCTGGCGTTTCCAAACCAGCCAACACAGCAACACCGTTATGATTGGCTGTAGCCCCAAGAGTGGCGATAAGGACAACCGCAGATATTAGCTTCTGTGACAATGCAACAGTGATTTTTAATATTGGGCATATTAATGCACCTTGAAGTATATTTTGTGTTAGTATTAGATTTCAGCTACTCGTGGGTGGTGGTGGTCCAACAAAAATCGACAAAGAGCATTAATGTGACACTGGTGTCACATTAATGCATGAATGGAATTAAATTTCTAACATTAGCCCACTTAGTTTTAAGATCTATAGAGCCAGGATCATAAAACCGTGGACAGAAAAAAAATAAAATAAAAAAATTACATTGTGCTAGATGCTCAGCTAGGCCAAATTTGAAATACTTAATCTGAGGTTGTTATGGCATGTTAGCAAACCTTTCCTGTTCTGTGGCCACCCGATAGCCATCATATACATTACTGTAGAAGGCTGCATAATGTGCTCCTGTGCGAGTCGATCTTGCTTTGAACAAGTCGCACTCCGTGTCTCGC
The DNA here is from genome assembly GCA_903067095.1 of Girardinus metallicus. Lineage (NCBI taxonomy): Eukaryota > Metazoa > Chordata > Actinopteri > Cyprinodontiformes > Poeciliidae > Girardinus > Girardinus metallicus. The sequence continues at coordinate 6,030 of CAEGAE010067428.1, read as the reverse complement.
AATCACAGTCGAGCGCGTTTGGTTTCACTATGTACTGCTGATGCAGCAACAGAAAAACAGCGAAGGTCACTGTGAGCTGTGCAAAGAATACATAAATGTGAGAGAAACGGAGAGGAAGCTCAGGAAGCTTTTGATGCTTCACAAGGAACTTCTGTCGGGAACTTTAATCAGTTCAGGCTTATGAGTAAGAGAAAGAGAAGTCGGCAAGGAGAAAGTGAAGAAAACACTGCTCAGAGTTATCATTTCGCGCAGCAACTTTCACATCAGATTTAGATCTGTTTGAGTCAATGTTTGTAGGAAGTCAAATGGCTTAGAAATATGTGTTCCATAATAAATATAAATGATCCAAAGACAAACCGGTACATCTCCCCTATCTTCTTAACCCTTTTTTTCTTTCTTTCTACATTCCCTTTATTCTGACTCTGGGGAATTTCACACCACAGCGCTGCGTACATCCAATTAGACCGAGGCTTTGAGCACCATGGTGACACATCGATTGACACAAGCAACGCCCCATCTCATCACCGGGACACGGCGCAGTGCTGGACAAGCATCATTAACCTCGCCGGCACACCTCCGCCACCTCGCCCCAAACAAACTGGGAACGCAGGCCTCGTTTTTTTTTTTTTCTCTTTTTTTTTAGCGCGGATAAAATATTCGAGACATCACAGAAACAAGAAGATGAAAGATGAAAGCAGAAAAAGAAGTACCTGCATTTGTATGTAGCTCCACTGGGTGGATGCCACATCAGGCGGCAAAATGATCCGGAGTGATTACGGAGCAGGCATGCTAAAATTCTACATCCACCGTGCACCTCTGCACTGGGTATGGTGTGTTTATCTGAAATTTGTTCAACAGTTAGAGCATTGGGTTCATTAATAATAAATAGGCAAAATAGAAACGACACAGAGACAAATGAATAGGAACTGAAGGTTACCAAAGAGTGGCGACAGAGTCCAAGGAATGGAGGCATAAATATGATAAATAACAAAAAACAAAAAGCTTTTCTACAGAGGCTCAAACGCCATTTAGTCCATGAAGTAGAAAAATATGCATTCGTCCCCAAAGAGGCATTTGAGAGTTTTGATATCTTACAAAAAGGATCCTGGACTCAAAAAGATGAATTATTTTTAGCTACCTGAAAGTAAGACATTATTTTAATAGAAGTCTTAAAGGCCAATCTAGGTTGAAGAAGGCGTTTCTATCGTTAACTAAGTCCAGATCAGGCAGAAAAATGATCTCCAACTTATTTAAAGCCATGTAGTCATCTAAACAAGAGAATACAGAATACGTAAAGAAGAAATGGTGAAAAAGAAATGATGACAAGAGAGAGCTGGGAGGAAATATGCCAACTACAGCGGATCTCGAATGGGTCAAACATATGGCGGAAAAATATTGCAGGAATTTTTTTGTGCGTTACACCAATTCAGAAACGACATCAAGGAAACAGGGACGATTGTCGGAGACTTTGTGGGTCTAAAGAAGCCAATCGTTTGATAATTTTTGGGATTGCCAAAAAATATGTCAATCCCCTCCTATACAACTTTTGAAATAACTTGTCATTGTTCACATAATCAAAGGCCTTTGAGGCATCAATAAAACGCGTGTGTTGTGTCCGTTGTGTAGATCTAAAGTTTCTTTCAAAGCAAAAATAATTAATGTTTACACCTCAAACCAAACTGGTTGCCAGAGGTCAGCAAGAACTTTTCTAATTTGTTCAAAATAGCCCTTCAAGTGCTTTAGAGAAGAGTTGGCCAAAGCTATTGGCCTATAATCATCTTCACTGTTAATTTGATCAGATTTATCTTTCAAGGTTGAAACTAGAACGACAATAATGTGGCAAGCAGAGGGCACAGTTTCCTTGCTTGCATATTTTAAATATTCATCCGTCGTCTGACCCACATGCCTTGTTGTTTGACACCAGCAAAACAATTTCATCATTGGCCAGAGTTCTCATTTCAGAGACAATAAACTTCGAAAGCTCATCCTCAAATATTATTTCGCCATCTGTTGTTTTGTTCCCACAGATCTCAGATTTTATTCGTGGGCATCCTGTCGCGCCCGACGCCATCGCCCTTTCCAGAGAGTCTCCACCACCTAGAGACTCACATTCTGCTTAGAGGTAAACAACAGTCAAATTGCTTTCAGCTATAAAGACGGCGGGGGAAGAGCTGTACGGTTACAATAATTGAGAATATCATGTGGTTTTAAGTGGAGATTTGATGGGTAGTGATGGGGAGACGGTGTACATAATGCGCACTGCTCAATACATCCTAAGAAGTATTGTACCAAAAAGAGTATGACTGTTTCAAAGTGTGCTTTTGGGATAAGCTATGCCCTGAGGATACATCATCCTCTATGGAACACTTTTGGCCCATTTTTGATCTACCTGTGGTATCTATAGGGAAGTGCTCTACTTATAAGTGTTCTTTTGCTAAACGGTTACTTAAGGGGCACTGTTATGTATTTTCCAGGCATGTAGAGCCATTTTATAGCGCAATTAAGAAACTATGTTCCCTTCATATGTTATAAAAAAGTTATATCAAATACATCTTAAAAGAAATTTAACATTGTAACTTTGTAACTAAAATTGGGCCTCTGACCTTTTAATAAACTTCTGCTCTTTCTGACACTCCGCCTTCAGGAAGTCATGACTACATGACTCCTCTATTAACCCTTTAGCAACATTTTTACCAGCTTTGCACTCATTAGTAGCTTGTATAATTATCTTCCAGTTCCACCAGATGTTTGCTAATTGCTGATGGCTAGTCTGAAGGAGCTAAGTAGGGGAAATGGAGGGGAGGGTTTATCTGTAAAACAGAAGCTTGTTAGTTTGGAAACGTCCAACTCTGAGGAGGAGCTTCATCCTTTAAGGTGGAGCTAGGTCCACCCAGGCATTTTGTGCAACTGAGTGGTTGCCATGGGAAATAAAGGGATTTCTCAAACATGCATGAAAGAATCAGGGCAACACCCCAAATATGTTTTTAATGAGGGAATAACATTACAACACAATACAAAGTTCAAAAAAGTCAGTTTTACATAATACTGCCCATTTCAGATTCTCCAAGAAACTGAAATGGGCAGTTTCTTATTTATTTTCCTCTCAAAACCCTGACCTTGTAATTGCAACCGCTGCTTGAGAAGCAGAATTTTTTTTCTTGTAAAACTATCTAAAAAAAAAAAAGCCAACATCTGTGTCCAGCTGACACCGAGCCAGATTCATAGATGTCCAGGGTTGCTCTGCAGCCAAGCTAGTCTCGGCTCAACACCTGGCCGGTCAGTTCCAGCCAGCTCCAGCCAGCTCCAGCTTCTTAATCCCTTTTTACAGAGACAGCCGGGTAAATTATTCACCGCTTCAATGAAAATTCCTCCAATATTCATAAGCTCTCCTCTCCATATCCACAAAGGGAGTGTGTACGTGTTTGGATGGGTGCGTATGCAGTTTGTTTATCCTCAGAAACCCTCACTCAACCCTGACGTCATGCCAAACCAACTGCTGCTGCCTGTGTGTGTATCCTCCTGGTTCAATGGCGGGAAGCAGCCACTTCGATATAAAAAAACCAAACAAACAAAAAAAAAAAAACGGGGGGCTTGGATGTCAGTGGAATTATCTTGGATTGTCTGCTCTGAACAACAACATCTGACCATTTCTGTTTCTCTCTTTTCTAGTTTTTTCTTCTTCTTTTTTTTTGCTGCATAACAAGAGATGAGTACACCGTGGATATTTCCCCCCTTGCTCTCCATCAGTGAAAGTAGCAATGCTGCCACTGCTGTGTTGTCATTTATGTAAGCAGTTAGCCAGATATGGTTACAGCCCTCTGAGCACGCCTTGGAAAATAAATCACGGCCGTTGGGTTAAGCAGGAGCAGAGGGTTGCTGCTGGAATCGTGCTGACAGAGAAATTCATTCACTTCCAAAAAAATCTATCTGTGCAATTACTGATGTCAGCATCAAACCAAGAGAGAGTAGGGTTCTGTCCCCCGCCGCCTGCCCCTTCCATTCCCTACCCCCCGCGTCTTTGGTCTGTTTACCATACACATGACTCAGTGACCTTTGCGGAGATAATTCCGTTACGTAAGCCGGGTAATTGTTTTAGCTTCGGAGCGTCCAAGTGGCCCAAAGCTTTGATGGCCTCGCAGTTAAAAACGAAAACTCGGTGGCATTAATGAAACCTGTCATAAAGAAGAGGAGGGGAAAAGGAGGCAGAAACGAGCACAACACTGTGCCAGAACCAAAATGGGATAGAAATGGCACGTACCCTCCCCCTTGTTTCATTGCGGCAACGGCAAAAAATGGCCCCCCCATTTGCTGCAAAGATCCCAGCGAATACTCTTTGCATTTCAGCGAGGTGTGGGAGAACAAACCGGGGGTCAATATATGATTTTCCCCTGCCGAGGTGCTTTTTACATTCCCTGCTACCTGCAAAGGCTCAATCGCTCAAACTTGGAGCGCCATAACTGGCAGAAGAGCTCATTTTCCCTTTAACTAAGTTCAATTCATTGTGGACGATGTCAGAGTAAGAGAGGGAGACAATTACTGATATTTGCTGCCAGCAATCAGAGGGAGAAAGGCCGAGAGATACAGAGGCAGAAGCTCCATTTCCACATTGTTAATTAGAAACTCTCCCTCAGCACTGTCCTCGCCGAATGAAAGAAGTCACACAGTCGCACTGAGCACACACTTTTTTTTTAATCAAGCCACTTCAACCGAGCAGTAAAACTGTTGGCAATAAGGGCGACATTGAAGTTTGCATCACTCAGGAAATTGCTTTTTTTTTTTTTTTTTCAAATGATCATCAAGTGTAGTTCTTGAAAAGGCAGTTGGTTTATATAGAGGGAATGGAGGGATGAGAAGGGGAGGGGTGTAAAACAATGAGGGAGCAACAAGAGGCAAAAGCAGGAGAAGAACTGGGAAGCTGATTTCATGCTTGGGGAATTGCATCTCATTTTCTCCCAGCACGGACACACAGTGTGTGGTCTTGCTTGTGCCTTTACTGCCATCTGGTGGTGAAAGAAAAATATTGCAAGTACAAAGCAGAGTCTAAGGAGGTTTAGTTGAATCCAGGGTAATGCAGCTCCGGCATACATGAGATTTATGTTAAATGCAAACAATTTCTATACTATCCGTTTCTATGAACAAAAAAGTGGAAAGTAAGATGTATAGCTCTAATGTCACAAAGAGGGAAAATAAACAAGTCTCAGCTTCTGCATTTCAAGAAGAGTTATGTTTGTGTAGGTCTGAAATCAATGAAACCACTTTCTATGCCACCACTGACTGCACTGGTATGTGGATTAATGATGGCTTCACTAGCAATTAACATTCTGCTACAAACACCACACTACAGCCACTTACTCTGCCTGTGTGCAAGTCCAATAAAAATAACATCGGATATAGAGGGTAAAGTGATGATAAATAGAAAGAGAGAGAGAAAGAGAAAAAAAAATTTTAAACGTTATAAAGTCGCACCCAGCAGCTGGCTCTGACACAAGAAAGGTCTGGATGATTAGCGGACGCCGCGCTCGCAGAGAGCAGCTCCGCCAACAGCCTCTACCACCTCATTAGTCGGGGCCCGGCAGCACCGTGCCCCCTCTATTAAACGCTAAACGAAAGACCGCCAAGCGTGATTACCGAGGGGGAGTCCCCAGTTGTCATGGGGATAAGAGATCCCAGCTCACCCACACAGTCACACTTTTAAATCTCCTGTGATAGGCATTTAGTAGAAGATGGCTGAGCATCATCAAACACAGAATGTCACTCTCAAACGTGCTTGACACCTCAGGAGACAGAAATACAAGACATTTTCTTTTAAATATCGCAAATGAGACCAATAAGCGTAAGTGAGCAAGCCTTGGAGCGGTTTATGGAGACGAAAATGTGGCTCTTTCCACTGAGTACTGAGCCCCACAAGGGATACTGGGGGGGGGGGGGGGGGGTCAAATGTAAATTTGTTTTTTTTCTCAAAAGTTTTTTGGGGTCCTGCGGGGGTTCCTGGCATCTGGGGGGGGGCATTGTGTAAAAGAAGAGGGGCCC
>CAEGAE010067427.1:0-14034 GCA_903067095.1 Girardinus metallicus | reverse complement strand
GAGAGAGAGAGAGAGAGAGAGAGAGAGAGAGAGAGAGAGAGAGAGAGAGAGAGAGAGAGAGAGAGAGAGAGAGAGAGCGAGAGAGCTATGTCGGTTAATAAATCGAATTTGCCACACACATGGAGGACAGTTTTTTTACTGGGCAACAACGAAGCTACTGCAGTCTACTTGCTTCTATTTCTATACATTTTACATTTTACCACATACGACACACTAGAAACTCTGTTCTCGCCATGTTATAATTCTTGTCATTAATATATCAGTGTTATTAGCATTTGAAGGATAACATCCAAATAATTATATATCATTTAGTAAACGCTCTAAGAGGACAGCTTTATTTCTTTTTCCTTTTTGCACAGTCGTTGTCTGTTTCTCGTCGGACGGGTAAAGGAACGGAAACTAAACAGCCACGTAGTAAACGGCGAAGCTCACCGAAAGGGTGAGTTTTTATTGTCGTTTAGGGAATTTGTCATCTTATCATTTGCACTTTGGTGCGGTAATATACTTACGTGATGTTGGGTAATTGGTTTGCCTTCTTACAATTTTCAGGTGGCGTCGTTGATTTTTGTTTGTTAGCAACTTAGCAGCTTTAGCTTCCCTTTGGGTACACACCTAGCTGTTTTGTTAGCATGCTAACTAGCTTTAGCCACACAGCCTGGTCTGTCATTTGCTTCTGGCTAGTGTGGCTGAAACAAAACAACCGAGCTAACCAATCTGTACGAAACATCTAGATTCTGTTTATAAGTTATGGTTTTGAATCGTGCCACAGACAGCCTCTACACCTGACCTGCAGTACATAACCTGTCTGCTGTACTATAGGTAAATTAGCCTCCAAGTCAAAGGTTATCATAGTCTACACTAAATAACATGATGTAAAGCACAAAGAAGGTTTGGGTGATTCTACGGTGACAGCCCCCTCAGTTCAAAAGTGAAATATTTGCCCAGTAATCGACAGAATGTCACTGCTTGTTTCCACTGAATTTTGCATTTATTGTAAATGCGCGCTGACCGATTGTTCTGGTGCATTCCTGGACACTGGGGCAAATTGCCCGAAACAATTGAGCAAACTATTTTACGATTTTGAGCAGAGGCTCGAATACAGAGCCTTTGATATTTACGTGATGTCCCCCCCCCCCCCCATCGCAGCTGCTGTTTTTGTAATTCAATTCAAAACTACTTTGTTTATCTCAAAGGGAAATTCAATGTTGTTGTCGCTCACATTACCCAAGTATCTTCAAAAAGTCATTGTGGACGGTGATGCTGCGGAAAGGAAGGATCTCCTGCAGCAGTCAGTCTCGAAACGAATCTGAAGAGGCCTCTGACTGAAGACTTGCTGTATGACGGTCTCATGACAGTTTGTCTCCTCCAAAAACTGAAAGCAGATTTTGTTTCCGTGCTTTTAGAATAAACTTTGCTTCGAATGCCCTACCATAAAGTAGAATGTAAACAAAGGTTTACATGTCAAATGTGATGAGATTGAATTTCATCATAAACAAAGAGTAGGCTACTTACTTTTATTGTAATAACGGAGACCGTAACATTTTCATGTAACCTAGAGACGAGTTGTATTTAGTTGTGTTATGTGTGAGTTTGTCTTGTACATTTCTTAGTTAGTCACACATCAGCATCATTTTACACACAGTTGGATGTGACAGTAAAACAGATTTGGTTGGCTTGGTAATTTCTTTAATTTCTGAAGTTTGTTTATAGATGTCAGAAATGTAAAAGGTAAAGTCCAAAAAAAAAAAAAGACAAAATTATTTATATTTCGACTAGACAAGACAGGCCTGTTTACAATTTAAGCTTATTTTAAGGGTTCTCAATCTACTTAACTGTTGTAGCAGCTTGTTACAGTGCTTGACTCTGGCTTATGTTTAAAGTAGGCTGTGCTGTTACATAACAGAAGCGGACGCTGGTGAGAAGCTGCAAGATAACTGATGTTTTAATTGTCATCCTTTTCTCTCCTCAGTGATCAGACAGTAAAGCGTTCCTTGGCTCAGACACGTTCCTGGGGAGCCTCCGTCCCCAGAAAATGCTTTAAATAAGACGCCGTTTGCAATAAAGCGCCTGCTGCGCCGTGACTGTAACTCTTCTCGGTGGAAGTGGATCGTGGTGGTAAATCAGAGGCTGTTGAGATGGAGGCCAGTAGAGAAGACCAAGTAATAAGATGCGAGGAAGAGGGGGACTCCACTGTGGAAGTCAACACACTCAAAAAAGGGCTGGAGAGCATCCAAAAGACAAACGAGTTTCTTAACGGTGAGTGCTCTTTCTGGACGGATAAGGTTTATTTAAATCGTGTGGTTTTGAACGAATGGCGTGCGTTAATGTCAGCCAGCACCCTGCACTGCGTGCCAGTGACGTGAAGAAGGTCGCCGGGCAACTGGAGCAGTTATGGAGAAATGGGGACCACTAGGTCTAAACCATCCTCTTCCTTCTTCCATAGTATCACACATACGTTGTTTAGTTTCACCTCTGCACTTTGTTCTGCAAATGTCATTTTCTCTATGCATATTACTGCTAGTTTATTTCTCCACAGTTTAGTTTTTTGGCAGGTCTGACCTGTTTTTGGTGATTTCCACCAAAGGCTGAGCTTCTTACCTCTCCATGTCTCACAGCTCTTTGAACGAACACGCTAGATAACTAAACGCAGGTCTCGTTAGTCATCAGCTATGTTTGTGTTCTGCTTTAGGAGGGGGAAAGAATAACTGTGTTTTAGTCTTTAATTTGTAAACAGTAGGGGAAAAAATATAGTAAAAAACCGTAAAACAGCTTTACACACGACAAGCCGCATTTTTTTGCAACCTTTGTTTCTGATTTTGTCTTTTTAAGGAATCTTCAGCTCAAAGTTTGTCATCATTTAAAGGGTAATTGAATTGTAATGCTGAGGATCAGAGACAACGTGTCATAGCGATTTGGTGTATGACACTGTAGACCTCTGGAAACCTAAGAAAATGTTGCGAAAACCCTGTTTCACACACAGGCTTGGTGGCAGTTAATTTATTTTGAAGTTTTATTGACATATATATTTTTTTTAATCTTTAAAATGAAGCTTTCCTCTTAGCATCAACATGCCATTTGATTGAAGCGGGCATCAATATCTCCCAATAGTGCGTATGCATCCAATCACTCCCCAAGTCTATACACCATTTGAAGTCGTGTGTAAACTATATAATACCAGGATGAGCAGCAGTATTGGCAAATATGGCAAGCTGTGATAAATCCCCATTTTTCCAACACCTTTCTCATGTGTATTTCTACCATTCTCTGGCTGCTGCAATGCAATGTGTCAGTTCATCCAACTTCCAGTGTATTCCAAATTAATATTGCTCTTATTGATATTGCAATTATTATGTATGTACCAATTTCTTCTGCGGATGAAATTGGTACACATGTGCACAGATTGATAGAGATATTTAAAAAAAATATCTTTATTTTCTTAAATGTCTCTGTAAAATAAAAACAGTATTTGTTTTTACTCTTTGATTTGATAGTGACTAAAAGCTCCGTTACTTTAAAAACGCAGGTCAGGCGGTCTTAAAAGGTCTTCAATTCTGCATATAAAGTCAAGGCTTTAAAATACCTTGAATCTCTGAAAGCAACAGATGAAAAATGCGTCTGTTAGTATTGCGACGACCTCTTACCATCCATAAGCCAGAGCTTGTTTGTGATGTAACTGCCACTAATGATGAAGCAAATAGATTCTTGAACCATACACAGTTGTGCAAAAGTAAATGTAGCCGCAGGGAGGTTTTAGCAACCAAGTGTTGCTTTAAAATCACAACATAGTTGCTCGACAAAGCTGTTCAGCCAGTTTACCGGGACAATCGCATCTACTGTAGCTGGTTCCTCTTCTTCTGTTGAGGCATGCTCGCTTAAGAAATGTTCAAGTTATGTTCACAAACGAAGCGAAAAACGCCTGAATGTGCTTGAATATTATCCGCAGGGCTCGTAGTCGCCTCCCATTCTCCAAAGAAATGTCTGCGGTGGCATATTTTGAGGGAATCGGCGGGGGAAGAGTTGTTGTGCAAGATGTCACAGCTAAAAGCTCCAGACAATAACAGTCCAAGTGATGAGATGCAGGAGAAAAAAGAAAAAAAAAATCCAGTGAACAGGACGGAAAGCTTGGTGAAGAGAGGATTGTTTACCAGAAAACTGGTGACTGTTTCAGAAGCGCAAGATCATAAATAGCTGGGAAGCAGAAGGTGTTTCGAGAAACTGCAAGTTGTCTTAAATCACCAAATAAGAAAAACAAAACAGACGAAGTGGGGAGGTTGTATATAAAATAACATAACTGCTTTCTATAGATTTGTCAAGCGTATTAGTATAGCACATTTCATCCACAAGACAGTTCAAAGTGCTTTACACCATACAAACAATACTGTAGCCAATTTTGAAATTCGCAATATACATTACATTTAGTCAAATACCATCATCCAAATCATCAAGGAAATACAAATCAAATATGTTGATCAAATATGTTCCGCTTACTACGAATCAAAGGCAGCTGTAAACAAGTGGGTTTTAGCACTGATTTTACAGGAACTCTGTGTTTCTGCACCTTTGCAGTTTTCTGGAAGTTTGTTCCAGAAACTGAATTTTGCTTCTCCATGTTTGGTTCTGGGGATGCAGAGCCAACCAGAACCAGAAGTGGTCTGGAAAGACAACAAGACAATTCAAGCTAGTAAAAATGAAGTGTTTTGAATTCGATCCTTTTCAGCAGGTTGACTTTTTTTCTGAGAATCCACTGGGAGACTCTGAATCTTTAGATCACCATAGAAACGTATTGCTCCCAACGATTCAAAAACCATCGGAGTGCACTATGACGTTTTCCCTTCCCCATCTATTTCAGGTCATCTCTCTTCAGACGCGCTGCCAAACGGGAACGGACCGGCAGACGGCCTCGGTGCCGCCGGAGGCACCCTTCCAAACGGATCCCCTCCGCAGAGCAGCAGCTCTCCCATCAACCCACCGAGCCAAGAGTCCTCCCCAGGTGTGGCTGCTTATCCACCCATGACGGTAGAGAAGGCCGAGGGCTCTAGTGCTGAGGTCAAGGTTCACAAGGGTGACGCTTTGCAGTCCCTCAAACTGAGTATGCCTATGCAGGAGACTGAACTGTGTAAGCAAAAAAAACAAAAACAAAGCAACAAAATATCAAGCGTGAATGCCCCTTTCTGTCCCTTTCCCTCTCTATTTTTAATCCCCTTTTGCTGTGGAATGCTGCGATTTTTCACTTGAGAAGGTTCCATTGGAAGTCTCTTTATAAGTGTGTTGTTTTTCTGCATTTCTAATCTGGAGTTGACAGATATCTTGATTGGTGTGGGTGCTTCATTTGAAACTTTGTGTGGGCTAATGGCTGTTTGGAACTAATCCCTGTGTTATGTTAACTTTTCTTTGGTGATGTTTCAGTTTGGTGATGTTTTTTTTTTTTTTATTAATGCTGTTTGTATGCATGTAAAGGCTGGTTATGTAGTTTGGCTCCTTATTAACTTCCCACTGGAAAATAACAGCATCGTCACGACATGAATCTGCTCAATGTGCGACATGCAGGGTTCCTACACTCTTGTTCTTTTTCCCCATGTCTCAACGAGGATGCAAGAACGCAGAGCTATACTGTGTTGTTACATTTTGTATACTACTATAGGAATTGCAAATATTGTATCCATGCCGTTTTAAAATTGCACACAATGAAATGGCAATGGATCCGCATTGTTCAGATATTGTGCACTTCTAGAAAACCACGTTTGCAGAGTTAATTCTGAATATTAGGTACTCTAAAAGACCAACAAAACTAAATGAAGCTTGAATTTGCTTGGAAAATTTGTTCATTTTATACTACCTTCATATACTACCTTCAGTAAACATTGGGAAAGACCTAACGAACCCAACGTAGTTTATGATTGTGGATGTTAGGATATTCTTGTAACTCTCGACTCTGTTTCGTCCTAAAGTTGAAATAGCTTTCTCTATTTTACGCTAGCTGTAAACCTAGTTTTGTAAAATGAATATTAGCTCGTATTGAAGAAGATGTTTATAAGAAGATGAACTCATAAGAAATGCAGAAAAGAACAATATACTAACATAAATGCTGCTACTTGTTCTGTACGTTCAGTTTACAGTACATTGTTGTTGGGGTGTGCTGATTGATCGGCCCCAATTTTCCTAATTTTGGGTGATGGGTGATAGTTTCATTAGAAACTGATCTTATCTGCCTTCACAGAGGTCTGAAAACAGCCAGTGGCCCCTTTTTGTCTGCCGTAAGAGGAGACTTACTAAAAGGAAAAAAAAGTCATAGCACGGTTGCCAATGTAGCAACATTTTTGCCAACATTTAGTGACTTTTCAGACAGCTCTACTGACTTTTTTTCCCCTTAAGAGCCCCAAAAAGCGACAAAACAGGATATTTTGATTTTATAACAGGCAGTTACTAAAAAAATAAAAATAAAGAACTAGAATCAGCAGGTCACAAGTTTTAAAGATTGGTGATTGGCTAGAAAACTGCAATCAGTGCACTCCTAGTATTTGAAGTTTCATATAAAGAAATAAAAAAAAAAAAAAAATTGCCGGAAAACAAAAATTTTGAAAAGTGTAGGAACCCTGTACGAGTCTCTACTATTCCATAGGGATGTTGTGTAGCTCCTTTTTTCTTTTTTGTTTTTTTTAATACTTGCTTTTCAAAGTGGCATTCCGGGAAGCTTTACCCATAACACGGCAACATCTTCCTCGGAATCGAGAGACGTTGTTGTGACTTCAGTAGTTCTGCTGTAAATTGTGCGGTGAGGAAGAGTCTTCAGTTTGGCCTACCTTCTCTCGCTGCAGCCAACCAGAAACCATGTCTGGAAATGGAAAACGAGGAAAAGATTCGCCTGGAAGCTCGCCGGCGTCTGGAAGAGCAGCTCAAACAGTACAGGGTTCAGCGGCAAAAGGAGAGGGTGAGCGAGTGCTGCCACTGCTTTGCTTTTATTCCTATACTTATATCATCTTTGATGTATCCAAGTTTTCTCTTAAAATCAGCCAGGCTTGAGCTTCTGCCAAGCTTGATATAAATCAAATTATTGTGCATGTGTCATCTGAGGTTATTGTCCCACAATTTGGTGCACACAGTGAATGGAAAAAATATTTAAATACTTTGAACTTTAGGATTTTATGAGCTGATTCCTCTTTTTTCTTTTTTGCGACCTGCGCTCTAATCCATTTCTTGTGTTCCTCTGCCTTCACGATGCTGTTTGTTCACTCGTTCAGCTGGATTAAAGCTGGGATTAAATTTCACACAGAACAGCTCGTTGGCTAGTTAGGTGAGTCTGAAGGCAGTCGGGTGCACTGGAACTGGAAGACATTTTAAATATTAAAGATAAGTAAACAAAAATACAGAAAAAAACAAAATGTATTATGAAGTCCTTTAAAATAAGGGGCTCGTTGAGACCAAAACACCAGACGGAAAACTTTTGTCATCCAGGTTTTGGTAGCGAGAGAGAGAAAAACGATAAATGACGCAAGTGGAAATTATTGAGCTTGTTTTAATGTATCATGCGATTAATTGATTTATTGCTTATTGTGACAGGTATAGTTATTGATAGTTTTTATGACTCTTTCCTCTTCCCAGGCTCATCGTACCCCTAAGAGCCGGCCCTTCAGCACTCTAGATCCTGAACTGATGCTCCATCCTGAGGCGCTACCACGCGCTAACGCTGTTGCCATGACCAAGGAGTATTCTTTCCTCCGGACCAGTGTTCCACGTGGCCCCAAGCTGGGCAGCCTGGGAATTCCTCCCAGCAAGGAGAAGAAATCCAGATCTCCACGTCCCAGTAAGATTCATTCCTTAGCTGACTACAAGTCTCCTGAGAGCGACGGCGGAGGGGGAGGCGGCGGAGCTGGAGGCGGGGGCATGACCACAGCAGATGTCAGCCGGTCCTCCATCAGCTCCGTGTCTACGCTGTCAGAAGTCAGCATGCTGTCAGAGAGCAGCGCATGCGAGACGGACTCGAAGGCCAGCACTTCGCTCCAGCTCAACGACAACGGCTCGGAGATGGATGGCAGCGAAGCCGGAGCGAAGCCCGGCAACGACGGCAACGACAGCGACAGCTCCTCCTACAGCAGCGTGTCCACGAGGGGAACCTACAGGACGCTCTCGGCCGCCGTGGAACGGCAACAAGGGCCGTACACGGTGGAGGGGAGGGAGATCGCCCCCGAGGCCATGGGTCAGTTCCCGTCGCTGCACGAGGTGCTGCAGGCGGCGAGCGACGAGCAGCACCTGCTGGAGATGGAGAGGGAGGGGACGGGAGAGCCGCGCAGCCGGAGGGACAGTTTCTCCAGCAGGTATTGAATATTGTGTTATCCTTTTTTATGTTTTGTTTTGTTTTGTTTTACTTTTGCAAACTCTTCTGCATTTTTAAATTTCAGCGTTTCGTTGGAGAGTTCAGTGATGGGTCACGATGAGATGCTCCAGGTGCTAAAGGAGAAAATGAGGCTCGAGGGGCAACTGGAATCCTTGTCATCTGAAGCCAGTCAGGTAATAAGCCACTTATGTCGTTTTGTTGCTCTTTCCACATAAAATATTTATTAATTAAATCAACAGTTTAGAGATCCTGGGATAAAGGCAGAGAGGAAACTGAATCCCATCTAAGATGTTAACTATGTAAGAGTTTGTGTTTTTAAAATACTAAATGGTTCATGAGATTTTTTTTTATATATATATATAATTGTTGTACGTTTTATGGATTATGGGAAACTTATTATCATTTGTTCTTATTTATTGTTATGTGAGGTCTTTTAGTTTTTAGTCAGGCACGTAATTTAGATTTCTTGTTTCTTCCTTGTTTAGCACATAATCAGTTGACAATAAAGTAGACTTTAAACAGTTCTGACAAAAATTAATATAGAGATTTTTAAAAATCACACAGCATAGAATAGAAATATCCTTTTGTTCTCATGTGGTAGGGAAATTCAGGTTTTACAGCAAAGATAAAGTATTAAAATGAAGAATAGTACGCTGTCCATTAAAGACAATATTATAGCTTAAGCAAACTGTGCAATTATTGGAAATAACATGCTGGGATCTAGGGCTGTTGTAAACGAATATTTTAGTAATTGAGTAATCTATTGATTATTCTTATGATTAATCGAGTAATCAGATTAAAAAAAATTATAAAAATACTGGTAAATCTGGCATAACACTGGTGTTAGTTTGGAAAACTAATCTGTAATAATAATGGCTCGCTTTCTAAGTTAACCTGAAGAAAAGTTATACAAAGATCCATCCATCCAATTTCTGTTTACCCTCGTCCCTTAATGGGGTCGGGTGGTGCTGGTGCCGATCTCCAGCAAGCGTTCCGGGTGAGAGGCTGGGTCACCCTGGACAGGTCACCAATCTGTCGCAGGGCAACACAGAGACATCCAGGAAAAACA
Organism: Girardinus metallicus; assembly: GCA_903067095.1. Taxonomy (NCBI): domain Eukaryota; kingdom Metazoa; phylum Chordata; class Actinopteri; order Cyprinodontiformes; family Poeciliidae; genus Girardinus; species Girardinus metallicus. The sequence goes on along the minus strand of CAEGAE010067427.1, from coordinate 4,633 downwards.
ACCACGCATTCACACCTAGGGACAATTTGGAAAGGCCAATTAACCTGACAGTCATGTTTTTGGACTGTGGGAGGAAGCTGGAGTACCCGGAGAGAACCCACGCATGCACAGGGAGAACATGCAAACTCCACGCAGAAAGACCCCGGGCTGGGAATCGGGGAGGAAATAGACCAGGGGACAGACGAACTTAAGTCCGGGGCCCGGTAGACCAGGGGACGAAAGAAAGAATGGGGAGGAGCAATACAGGATATTTACAGCACCTTCGTTCATCACACTCAGAAACTCATCGACCAGCCATGTACCGCCACGATGATATCCGCCACCTGTTTGTTGATGATATGAAATTTATTGTGCGGTTCGTCCGTAAAGCTACACTTGCACTGTAACCATCAACTACTCAGCCGACCGCTGTGTTCAGTCTATCCGCTCACCTGTATAAATACTCCTGCAGCCTCTTCCCGCTGTTCGCTCTGAACCAGCAGCTCCTGAAGGAAAAAGGCTGCCATACTCCAGGCATCGCTCCATTCATTTCAAGGATGCTTATTTTTACCCCAAAAACGATGAAAACCCGGGCATTTTCATCAATCAATAAAATCCCCACGGGCCAAACTTGAAAATTGGACGTTATGCCACTAACACTTAGCTTTCGTCAACAACTCAGAGGCGGAAGTCAGAGCTACGCGGAACGCAAATAATGTTCCGGCCGGAACACGGTGCGCTAAATAGTAAAGCATAAATTAACGAAGCTTCGAGGCAGGTAAATTTTCCTCGAGGAATTTTAATAATCGAGGTACTCGAATCATTCGAGGAATCGTTTCAGCCCTACTATGATCCAAGGAATGTGCAACTGAGTAGGATATGTTTTTCAAAATTGTACATAATGTGTTTGTGTACTTTGAGACCAGACTATTGACAATATTTAAAACGGGAGACTTGGCTGAAGTTCTCTTACTACTTCCTGTTCCCTCTAGGCTCTCAAAGAGAAGACGGAGCTCCAGGCCCAGCTCGCTACAGTGAACGCTCAGCTGCAGGCCAAGAGAGAAGAGGCTCAGATCAGCCAGCAGAGGCAAAGTGTTCTCAGCTCAGAAGTTGGCACGCTGCGCCAAAACTGCAGCCAGCTAGAGAAGGCCATGGTGGAGCTCCAGGGCAGCTTGGAGAGCAAGAACGCCAGCTTGACCTCTTTGAGCAATGACCTGAAAGTTTCCGAAGACCAATACAATCGGCTGATGGCGAAGGTGGAGGAGCTGCAGAACACGATGACTTCAAGGGACAACACAGGTGACTAGACTGAGACCGAAGGGTTTCCTCTACGTGTAATTGATCGTTGCACCACCACACCTTCAGAATGAAGCTTAAAATAAAAAAAAATCAAATATCACAATTCTGGGAATTCTGAATCGATTCAAAATGCTCAAAATCTGCTTCTTTTTGCGAGTACACTGCTTATCGCACTACGCGTCCACTCGGCCGTCTCATCTGTATTTTGGATGATTCTTTTATATATATAATTTTTCATCTAAGAAAAATCCAGGTAGCTAAGCTAACTTTATATTAGTAATTTATGTTACAGAATTAATTAATCAATTGAAACTGGATCTCTGGACCATTTGAATAGAAAAATTATATTCTAAATGAAAAATAGTTTCCGAATCGAATCGTGGCCCTAAAAATCGGAATCGATTCGCTACACGCTGAAAGAGTCGCATCACTTATTTATATACCTGTATAGGCTAGACATATAACCTATATTTATACAAACCATAATCCGAGTTTGAAGTGAAATGTTGAAATTTACTTTATTTGAAAAGAAACCAGCACCGCCGACTCCTTCCAGTCCATCTGAGAAGCTAGTTACTGTGCGCTGCGCTGCTTTCAGGAGTGAAGAAAAACACACAGACAGTTCGAAGTACAAGGAGAGAAAAGATGAAACAACGTTACTTAAGGAAAATCAAGATGAATGCATGCTGTGAAAACGACCCTAAAGTTAACATATGTTGCATTTGAACAACATATGTTTCAGACACAGCAGCCCACCATCATGACTTTAAAAAAAATCTGTCCTTGAGGAAACCCGGAACCTGTAGAGATAAGCATGTTTAGAAAACCTACCACGATTAGAAAACTTTGTTTCTTCTCGTTAACCGTCATTGTTTTTCGCAGTCCATGACTTGCGTCAGCAGATGGCGGGGATCCAGGGTCAGCTGCAGCAGGTCCAGCTGGAGCGCAGCACCCTCCAGAGCCGACTGAAGACCTCCCAGGCTGAGATCGACTCGCTGCAGCAGGTCAGGCAGTGGTACCAGCAGCAGCTGGCGCTGGCCCAGGAGGCCAGGGTGCGACTGCAAAGCGAAATGGCCAACATGCAGGTAGGAATCAGCCGCGGTGGCAGTGAACTGGCAACGCGTCGTCAGGACGTTGCAGCCGACCCCTTCTAACATCAACCTGTCTCTTGCGAAGGCGGGGCAGATGACTCAGTTTGGCACCATGGAACACCTCAAGCTTGAGAACGTGACACTTTCCCATCAGCTGACCGAGACCCAACACCGCTCCATTAAAGAGAAGGAGCGCATCGCTGTGCAGCTGCAAAGCATTGAGGTAAATTCAGGCTTTCATACGAGTGCTTGAAATCCTTGGAAATGCTTGAATTTCAGTCAGATGTTTAATGTGCTTGATATTCAAACTGCACAGTTTTGTAAGAAATGCAATATAATGTTTGATTTTATTTCTATTTGTTTTAACTATAACACCTAGAGATTCATCATCTCATTTTCCAGGGGATTTTTTTACAAAACAAACAAAAAATAGTAATAAAAATTGGAAATCCGGAATATTATACCAAACATTCGAACACGGAAAACATTACAGTTGAGACCAGATATTTTCATACACCTAATAAAATCCACACACACTATTTTTTATTCTTAATGTGTCAGTGATTTATTGTTGTAATTGACTTATACTTTACACATTAAATGTTATTAAAATAGTTTTTCTTTTTGTTAAATTAGTTTTGTCTTCTCTATAGAGAGAGAAATTGTAAAACATAAAAATTTGGTGTATTTTAGTTATCCTTGTCCCAGCTGTCGAACTTAGAATACTTTCTAAGACATTATTAATAACAATAATAAACAGTATCAAATAATAGTGAGTAATTGAATTTTTTTAGTTCAGTTTTCATCTCCAAAGTGCGGTGCGGGAAAAGTTTGAAAACTTACGTTGAAATTGCTTGAAAAGTACTTGAAAATAAAAACCGAAACTAAAAAGCCGCCGGGTTCATTGTTTGAATCTTTTTTCGTCTGTGATGCAGGCCGACATGCTGACCCAAGAGGCCGCCTACAAGCAGATCCAGGACGCAAAAACCATGGTGGAAGACGACCTGCAGCACAAACTGGAGGAGTTTGAGGAAGAGCGAGAGCGCCTGATAAAGCTGGCTAACACAGCCACGACGCTGGAGAGGGAACTGGAGCAGGTAGTTTCTGCAAAAACCAGAGAAAAGCTGACTTGGGCGGTAAACTTTGTGACCTCCTCTGACGTACGTCTTTCGTTTGTCCCGCCGTAGGTCAAGTTGACACTTTCCCAAAAGGACTTGCAGCTGCAGTCGCTTCAGAAGGAACACCTGGAGCTGATGCGCCAGCTGACGACGACTCAGGAGACGCTACAAACCAAAGAGCAGTCCATCAACCAGCTGGAGGCCAGGTACCAGGAGCTGGAGGCCCAGCTGGCCGAGCTGCAGACAGAGAGCGCCGCCAAGGACGACACCATCCAGTTCCTCCAGAACGAGAAGATCGTCCTGGAGGTGGCGCTGCAGGCCGCCAGGGCCGATAAGAGCCAGCTGGACGAGGGGGCCGAGCGGCTGGGCGAGGACGTCCTGGTGGCCTCGGACATCCTGGACCAGCTCAGACAAGAAGTCCAAATCAAAGCCAGTCAGGTAGAAGACTAGAGTGGAAACTGTTTGTCATAGTTTGAACACTTTCTTGAGGGTCACCTATTTAAAAATGTTTCAAAATTTGTAGATTGAATCTCTGCAACAAGAGAATAATTCCCTCAAGAAACAAGCACAGAAATTAAAGGAGCAGTTCCAGCAACAAAAGGTAATGCATCTTCTTCTTTTCTTCTTTTTTTTTTTTAGTCGTCTTTATTGGTAAAATCTAAAGACAGGACATAAATGTAGAAATTTGTCCCGAATGTCCCAGCTGGCTGATGGTGACGGTGTTGTGGGAGGATGCCAAACGGCAGTCAGCTTCTCTGACAAATGCCTGAAGTGCTGGTTGACATGCCGCGCTGCACGGAGCAACGGCTGCTTTTATCGCTCCGACAGGCTGTCACGCAGAGGGTGGAACTGATTGACAGAGCAACAAAAAAAAAGTTCAGTTTACTGCATCTTTAAAAGTTGGAGCTTTTTGTCGAAGCGCCGGCGCTCGTGTCCATCAAATCTATGAAAGCAGTTAGCCGCTGACGGCGATGGGTTTTGTGGAAAAATGTGGTTTGTGTTCGGTTCAACGCATCAGTGTGAGAGTGGCAGCAAAAGCATGAAGTTGTCAAATGTGCTTTCTGCTGAAAAGAACAAAAAGCTACGCGTTTCTTTTTGTTACTTCACAACAAAAAAAAACAACATATATATATATATATATATATA
>CAEGAE010067426.1:0-11538 GCA_903067095.1 Girardinus metallicus | reverse complement strand
CAACAATTTCCCTCATGGGGACCAAGAAAATGTCCCCACAAGGAGCAATGGTCCCCATAACCCCACATTGCAGACAGAAATAGGTTCCCATGAGGATATAAAAACCTAGTACACACCCCCACACACACACCCACGCACCCGCTGGCTCCTGCAGTGCCTTTATCTGCCGCTGGAATGCACCCGGCATCCACTCCGTCGGGACTTCAGATCCGGTCGGTTCTCACGCTCCTGCGGCTCAGCGCGGATAAAAACCCGGATTGAAAGGCGGCGGCGGCTCCAGGCTGCGGACGCTCACACACTCAGCATGGGTAAGGCTTCCTCTGCAGGACCCGCTTCAGAGTTTGATTAAAAACCGCTTTACTTTATTACATTTGTTATTTTAGTCTAAAATGAAGCATGTTTGTATTTTTTCCCTGCACAACCAGAATTAAACGACTTAATATTACCATATTGTGACACGTAAAGGTTTATAATTTAGAAATCGGTTAATTTAAAAAAAACTTTGTTCATTTTATTGCAACATATTTAAACGTTAAATTAGAATTTATTTGATGTTTCCAAGGCGGAAAGTGTCACATGTGTTTTTATTTTAAATTGAAAGAAAATCTGCATATTCTCACAGGAAATGAAAAATTATTACTGGAGCACAAAGGAAAGAAATTATTAATTTGATATTTGACGCAAGAAATGCATTTTATTTTTGTATAATCATACAAAACAAGTTTATTATTAAAACTAATTGAAGTGATGATATATTATTTTATTAATAATTATTTGTCAGGAAATAAAACAGGAAATAATTATTATCGTTATTATTACAACTAATATTATTATAACAAACATTAATAAATTGTTGTTACTACTACTTATAACTGTAATACAAACGCCTCCTCCTCCATGTAAAAACTGTTCGGTCCGGTTCCGGTCCGGTTCCGGTCCGGTTCCGGTGTTTCCAGCTCAGAAAGCGGCTCTGATCGTCTTCGCCCACCAGAGCCCGGCTTCGTTCAACGCGGCGCTGCGGGACGCGGCGGTCCAGGAGCTGTCGGCTCAGGGCTTCCGGGTCACCGTGTCTGACCTTTACGCCATGAACTTCAGAGCCAGCGCGACGCAGGATGACATCATCGGTGACTGTGACGCCATCCTTTCTGCTCAGTCTGTTTATGGATAACATGGTTATGACTGTGAAAAATGATTTTTTCTGTTTATTGTGACCAGCAGCTCATTTCCCAGCAGATTTTAGTTCATTTTTTGTTCTGTTATTTTTATTCTTTTTTTCTGTTTTTTCCAGCATCTTTGTGTCTCTGCAGATCTTTTCCATATTTTACAGCCATTTTCTTGTAATTTTCGTCTTTTTGAGGTTGTTTTTGAGGGGTCAGTTTCCTTCATTCGTTCTTATTTTTGGGGTCAGTTTCCACTTGGCTCCTGTGATGATCCGTTTGTCTGCAGAGTTTCTCCTCCTGCTGATGCGGTTTCTGTTGCCTAGGCGACCTGAAGAACCCGGATCACTTCCAGTACGGCGATGAGACGATGCAGGCCTGGACCGAGGGCCGCCTGAGCGATGACATCACCGCCGAGCAGCGGAAGCTGGAGGAGGCGCAGCTGGTCATCTTCCAGGTCAGAGGTCACGCCCGTCACTCCTCTGAACCTGAGCGAAATCAGCTTCAGGCAAATTTAACTAAATTAGTGTCCAACGTTTGTGGCCCTACGATTTACTAAAATAAAAAGGTTCCCAGAGGTCATCAGAGGTCATCAGAGGTCATCAGAGGTCATCATCAAAATGTTCAAACAAAAAACTTTGCAGCACAAATTTGAAAAACTGAATTGATTATTTGACACCAATTTGTTTGATTTAATAAAATCAGAAAAAGCTTAGCAACCTGGAAATGTGTTTTCAGCTGTTAAAGTCGCTGAGGTCTGACCCACAAATCGTTTCTCAGGTTCATGAAAACCCGGCGAGTTTTTGGACGATAAATCGTCCCAGTAGTTACTACGATAATCGACAACGTTGTTGTTTCGAGACCATTTTCAAGGTCGATGACACTGGCATAACAACACATTCTCAAAGATCAAGAACGTTTAAATTTAAATGGAAGACATTTTAAAAATCCCAAATAAATAAACAAAACAACAGATACAACAAATATAATGAATTATTCCGTCTTTGTTAAGAAAATTATCTTTCAAAAATAGGATCTGAAGACTTTTAGCATCCAGCTTTTGGTAGGAAGAGAAAAACAATAAATCATGCAAATGGAAATTCCTGAATTTTGATTAATTGATTTATTGCTTATTTAAACAGGTTTGCTAAACACACCTGAGTTTAAACACAAATGTCCCAGATTCTCCCTCAGAGTGGATTTATCCCCCAACCTGTCCAGTTCTGATGTTCAGTTCTTTCCCGGTCCGGTCTGGTCCGGTTCTGCGGTCCGGTCTGGTCCGGTTCTGCGGACCGGTCTGGTCCGGTTCTGCGGACCGGTCTGGTCCGGTTCTGCGGTCCGGTCCGATGTTTGGCTCATGCAGATTTCTTGTCTGGCTTCATGCTGAAGTCTGGTGAAAGTTTCCAGGAATTGTCCACAGCTGGAACATTTCAATTATTTCCAAATTCCTTCCTGACTTTCCAGGTCGGAGTTTATTTCCCTCTGATTAAAACGGACCTCAGTGCAGAACAGAACCTAACTAGAAAATTCCTGAAGAAATTTGACCGGGGCCTGCCAAAGTGGTTTGGACCCAGCGTTCTGATGCTAAAAATCAGCATCAATACTGAGCTTAGCTGAAAAAATAACTGAGATGCATGTGGAGAATCACAAGAATGTTGACTAACATGGACTTTCACCGTTCAGTGTGTTAAAATGAATGCATGAGCTAAAATGAGCCAAAATGCTAATGTTAGCATGAATGCCTGAGTAGCACAGCATGCGATCGTTTCTACAAAGTGACATTTGAATGGCATTTCTACGTAAATTTATGACGACACAGAAATTCCTCAAAAATAGGGTATTTTAGGATTTTTGTGTTTCTTCGCTCCATTGACTTGAATGGGATTTTCGGGCATCGTTTTTTGCGATTTTTGTCGCCATGGTAACTCCGAATCCCAATAAAAATAATAGCTCACCTGTCGCGATCGAACCGCACGTTTTGATGCCACCCTTATGGGGGAGAACGCAGCGGTACGAGCCGCATTAACAACAGGTGAATACGGGCATGTGGGCAGCCCCAATAATAATCTGTAACACTTTATTTGACGGGGTCTGCATGACCCTGACATGACCCTGACATGACCCTGACATGACCCTGACATGACCCTGTCATGACCCCGTCATGACCCTGACATGACCCCGTCATGACCCTGACATGACCCTGACATGACCCTGACATGACCCTGTCATGACCCCGTCATGACCCTGACATGACCCCGTCATGACCCTGACATGACCCTGACATGACCCTGTCATGACCCTGACATGACCCTGTCATGACCCTGACATGACCCTGACATGACCCTGTCATGACCCTGACATGACCCTGACATGACGCTGACATGACCCTGTCATGACCCTGTCATGACCCTGACATGACCCTGACATGACCCTGACATGACGCTGTCATGACCCTGACATGACCTCATGACCCTGTCATGACCCTGACATGACCCTGACATGACCCTGACATGACCCTGACATGACGCTGACATGACCCTGTCATGACCCTGTCATGACCTCATGACCCTGTCATGGACATGAAGGAGACTTTATGAATGTCTGACTGATGTCATGAAGTTCATTCGGTAAATAATGAGACTTTAATTTCCTGTATTTTCAATAGACGATTCTTAATTCACTGAAATTTCTTATGATCAGTAATGTAATTAAGGAATTGTGTATTTTATTATTTTTTGGTTTGATTTAACTTTTATTTCTTCTTCTGCCACATGATCAAAAACCCTCCGACTCACACTGGACTCTTTTCTACACATTTTCTGTTTCTGTTCGTTGAATCTTAACGTCTGTATTTGATTTGTTTATATCACAATAAAACAAACAAAGAATCCAAACATTTGTATTATTTTCTTATTCTTCTACATGTTAGCTGCATCGGCTGCTCTGTGTTTAACTTCCACAGTTTGGGAATAAATCCAGAATTTGCTGCAAATCTTCTTAAAATGAGAAAAATGTCTCATCTTAATGTTGTTATAATGAGGTTTATATCTTATTAAAATAAAAATACTTACTCCTTTACAAAACAGAGGTGGTAACAGTGAAACAGTAACGCTTTACCCCTTTTAAAGAGTCTCAATCTGCCAGAGGAGATTGTTTGATGAGCTGTAAAGTGGATTTCTCCTGTCGTCTCTGCAGTTTCCTCTGTACTGGTTCAGCGTCCCGGCCGTCCTGAAGGGTTGGTTCGACCGCGTCCTCACTCAGGGGTTCGCCTTCAGCCTGCAGAAAATCTACAGCAAGGGTGTTTTCAAGGTCACAGTCACCCAGGAAAGATCACCGAGCCTGACACAATAAATGTTGAACGATGCTGATCCGTGTTTCCCTCCAGGACAAAAAGGCTCTGCTGTCGTTCACCACCGGAGCCCCAGAGTCCATGTTTCTGCCCGACGGCATCGACGGAGACATAAACGTCACGCTGTGGCCGCTGCAGGTGAGACACGCCAAGGTCACGCCCAAAGAGGAGTTCTGTATCCAAACATGTTCATGGAAAGTTGAGTGGAAGGAAAAAGTGTGAAGGTGCACCAGGGAGAACCGCAGCGTTCACAGGATTGTGAAGGAGAGAACCAGAATCAGAAAGTAAAGTGGAAGGAAAAGTGGAGCTACACTGAACCCATAAAGTTTGTTCAAATCAAATCATTTTAAAAAATTCAAAGTGAAAAAAAAAAAAAAAAAGTTTAACTGGAAAAATAAAATTCAATGTTTACATGACTGGTTTTGAAAAATAACATGACCTGAAAATGTTGCACAAATTTGTTGAAATCATATTTTTGTGTTGTGATGTTGAATCAGCATTATTTTTCAAAACCAATAAACGTTAAATACCAACGACGTTCTGAGCACATTTCCATTCCACACGGTTTCTGAATGCAGCGACTGGAAATATTTTCACAGAATTTTATTCTTCATTTAAAAAAACTATACTACAACTTAAAATTATTTATTTTTTGTGTTTCTAAATGTTTTATTTTGAACACATGTTGTGGCTCCAATTTAGCTCCATACAACAAATACTTGCGTTTTTCTTGATATTCTAATTATTTGATTTGTGTCCGTTTGACCTGAAGTGTTAAAAGCTGACCTCTGACCCCAGCGTTTTCTGGGTTTATTTGGTAGAAACGTCTGGAAATCTAAAAGTCCTCCATGTTGGTTTGTTTTTCTTCAGCACGGGATTCTGAACTTCTGCGGGTTTCAGGTTCTGGCTCCTCAGATCTTCTGGGCTCCGGCTCACTGTCCTGCCGCCGTCCGCGCCCAGATGCTGGAGGGATGGTGCGCTCGCCTGAGGGGCCTGCTGACCGAGACACCTTTGACCTTTGCCCCCTGTGAGCTCTTTGACCTCAGTTTTCAGGGGGGGTTCAGGCTGCGGCCCGAGGTGAAGGCGGAGCAGGAGGCGCAGCCGTTCGGCCTCTCCACCGGGCATCACCTCGGAAAGCCGCTGCCGCCAGACGACCAGACCAGAGCGCCATCTGCAGGCGGAAACAAGAAATAGCAGCTCATCTTTATCTCCATCACTTCCTGCAGATTTCATGTTTTTTTTATTGCTTTTATTTTTATCACATGATTAACCAAGACATTTACCAAAACAATGTACTGAAACTTCATCAATTCAAACACTTTAAAGGTGCAGCGTGAAGGATGTAGTGACATCTGTGATGAGAAAGAAAAATGGGGGTTTATTTTTCTGTCATATTTTCACTCATTTATTAATTTATAAATGTCAGTTTAAAACTAAATATTTAGCTCCATACAAAAATATTTATCTTTGATCTAGCAAATTAATTAGTTTACAAACTAAATATATTTAGCTAACATGCTAATTCATGTGTCGACAAGTGGAAGTGGACTATCAAAATAAAGGCTGCGTGACTGAAATCTGTTATTCCTGTATACATGCGCATCAAATTATTTTTATTTCTAAATAAAACAACAGTGTGACGTCCAGCTCCTGTATTCTGTTCCTCTTGTGGCATCAGAGCAATAGCTTACCTTACCAATATGGCGGCGTTGTTAACGGGCGAAACTATGAGAGAAGAAGCATCTTATTGCGGGTGTAATTACACACCGGCAGACGGGACATATTGTCAACTAAAGCATAAGGTTCTGTGGTTTACAAAGGCTGATAATAAATAATAAAAGTTATTGAACAATGCTTCGTATTTTCTGAATCAATGCCGAGAATAAACCAGCAGTTTTCTCTTTACTCCAACCCTCCTCTGAGCCGCGGAGTGGTACAGCCCACGGTGACGTCACGGTAGGCGGAGCTTAGAGGGCTGGCGGTGAAGAAGGGGACGGAGGAGTTTGTTGTTGTTGTTTATCTGGTTTAGCGGAGGTTTTACCTGCCACTGCCGCCTCTGAACGAGCGCTAACTCCGGGGGAAACATCACCGCCCGACCCGCTGAGGAACCGGAACCGGGACTCTCCTCTGAAACCCGCAGCGTCGAGCGGAACCAGCCCGGACACGGCCAACATGAAGTGGATGTTCAAAGAGGATCACTCCCTGGGTAAGAAGCGTTAAAAACCGGAGAAACGGTTCTGACACAGGACGGGTTTGAGTCCAATCCGGGTCTGTGGCTCTGATTGGATGATTTCAGCTGGAATTAGGTGAAAGTGCTGCTAAGAAACGGTTCTGTTCGGGTTCTGGCCTGGTTGTTGTGAGGGGGAGCTGCTGGAAGTAAGTCGGGTTTAAAGATGGCTGTTGGTGCTGAAGCTCCAACCAGAACTGCTGCCAGGAACCCGGAGATCATCCACTGGAAGCCGAACCGAACCGGGTTCTGTTCCGGGTCGGATCCACCAGGCTTCCTGATCCAGCTGAAACTGAAAGCATCCTGTCCTCCTGATGCAGGCCTTATTTCCTCAGAAAGCCACTCTGCTCTCCTCCATGAAGCCAGAATTTCCTCTAATCTTTGAACTCATCTCCGCTAATGGACCTTTCTGGAGCTGCCACTCGCCCAAAATCTAATTTCGTCTGTAAATCTGCAGGATTGTTTCCAAATAAACGTCATGAAGTGTTTTTGGAGGGCAGAGGGGGGTTTCCTGCCTGATGGACGGCGGATCCCTGGGATCTCATAGATCCGCTGTCAGAGATCCGTCTCCGCAGCTTCGGATCTCCTCCAGGTTCTGTTAAGCATCCTGCTGATCTCTGTGTGTGTTTGCTCTGCAGAACATCGCTGCTTAGAGTCGACCAAGATCCGCAGCAAGTACCCGGACCGGGTCCCGGTGAGTGTCCCCCGGGCGGGACGTGTCCAGCAGTGGGACGTGTCCCCGTCTCTAACGTCTCTGTCCCCGGCAGGTCATCGTGGAGAAGGTGTCGGGCTCCCAGATCGTGGACATCGATAAGAGGAAGTACCTGGTGCCGTCCGACATCACGGTGGCCCAGTTCATGTGGATCATCAGGAAACGCATCCAGCTGCCGTCAGAGAAGGCCATCTTCCTGTTTGTGGACAAAACCGTCCCGCAGTCCAGGTCAGCTTCCTGTTCCCGCGCTGAGTCGGTTTTCCAGACCTGATCCCAAACTCTTTCCTGGTTTTATTTTGAACTTTGACCTTTTTTTCACATCCAGTTTCCCACCAGAATCCGACCATGTGCAGAAATCTGACCCATAAATCATCACATCTCATTATTTCTCATGTTTACGTTGACCTGTCACCATAACAACGGCTCCTGGACGATAAATCTCCCCTGAAGTTATCACAATAAACGATAATATTGTTATTTTGAGACCATTTAAAGTATTACAATTTTAATAAATGCATAATTATGCAGGATCATATTCTGAGAGATCAATAAACTTATTAGGTTCTAATGAAGATTTAAAACTGGAACTGGAAAACATTTTAAAACCTAAAATAAACAAGAGAAACAAATAAAATGAATCATGAAGTTTCTGTAAACACCAGGTTCAATAATTTTATCTTCCAGTTTTTGGTAGAAAGAGGAAAAATTATAAATCCTGCAAGTGGAGATTATTGAGCTCATTTTAATTTATCAAGTGATTTATTGATTTACTGATTATTGCGACAGGTTATGAAAGATGGCCGCCGCCGCGCCGCCGTCAGTCACTGCTGGACGTTTCGCAGAAGTTTTCACACCCTGAGCGAAAATGATTCATGGTTTTTAACGTTTTACGGGTAAAATCTGAAAAGTGTGGAGAGCAGGTCTTCTGACTCAAAACGTCTCCAGCTCAGTCAGGTCGGATGGAGAACATCAGCTTTTTCAGGTACAGACTTTGACTAGGCCACTCTGTAACCCATGAATCTGCTTTCATCTCAACGTTTTTCCTTTGCGTTTTTCCAAAAATGGCCGCAAAGGAAAAACAAATCACAGGCCACAAAATTCATTAAATCAAAAATGGAAAATTAGTTTATTGTGAATTTTCTTTCTTTAAATTCTACCTGCTGTTTAATAAACCAAATTTTTACCAAAATCTATTATTTTAAAAGTCCAGTTGCGTTTCCATTGACTGTAATTACGCAGTTTGACATTTAGAAAATAAATTATTTTAATGGAAACACAACAATTTTTAAAAATCTTGTTTTTCAGTAAAAGCTTTTTGCACCAGGATGAGGTGGGATTGAAATTAGTTTATTTAATAAAAACATTTTATGTTGCTACTGGAGCAAACCACGAAAAATGTCCTTTCATTTCTTATTTAATGGAAACACAACACTTGTGAATTTTTATTTTTTTTGACGTTAGTAGAATATTGTCAAAGTTTTGGCTCATTTATAACAGAAACACAGAAATTGTTGCTTTATTAAACAAATAATTGATCCGTTTTTTGGCTCATCAGTTGTTTTTCTGTTTGTTGGCCAAATTTTTCCCATTCATGCCTTGTGGTCAGAGGGCCGATCAAAATAATTTCCAGGGCCACAAATGGCCCCCGCGCCACACTTTGGACCCCTCTTATGTAAACCATCCCATAATTTCTCCAGCTGGATGTTCAGGTGGTCGACCTGCAGGACGCTGAACCTTTAAAAGATTTTCTTCCAGGATTATTCTGGTTTAACTCCATCCATCTTCCCACAGCATGATGCTGCCACTTCCATGTTTCACCGGGAGTCATGGTGTGTTCAGGGCGACGTGTAGAGTTGGTTTTCCAACATTTAGTTCCTCTGACCAGAGCTCAGTCCTCCACATCATGACTTGTTGGGAGACCTATGGGATGTTTGCAGGGTGTGAATACTTTTGGGTGGTTAAATAATGGCGCCTCTGATCCGTTGCAGCATCACCATGGGGCAGCTGTATGATAAGGAGAAAGACGAGGACGGCTTCCTGTACGTGGCGTACAGCGGAGAGAACACCTTCGGCTTCTAGGAACCGGGCCGGAGTCCGACTCCGCCTGCTGCGACCCGGTTCCGGTCCCGGTCCCGGTTCCTGTACCGCCGGCCCCGTGAGGGAGCCATCCTGCCTGAGCATCTGTTGTCCACCTTTCTACAGATTCACCTTCATTGTGGCTCCGTTTCAATCACTTTGGGTTTGATGCTGTTATTTTTTTAGATCCTGTTTGATTTTCTCTTCTTGCGTTTTTTAAGTGACGGGTTTGAATGAAGTTTGTTTTAATGCTTTTGTTTTTCTTTGAATTTAATTTAATAAAAATGAATTTTAAGTTAAATGCGTGAGGTAGCTGGATGACCTAACCAATAAAAGATAAAGACTGAACGTGTTTCATTGTCTCCTTTAAATCATCAGCAGCCACAGATCGTCTCCACTGCAGAGCAGGAGAAACAGCGACACCTGGCGGCAGACTGGAAGTACTGCAGCTGGATTAGATCATTTATGGCTGAGAAAAGAAGCTGCATTTATTCCACATTAATCAATCTAAAATATTTATGCAAATGCATTGTAAATACTTTTGGCTGTATGGAATGCCGTTTATAAAATTACCAGTTAAAGATGAACAGCAATAACTACCTCAATACTTAGTTTAGCTGCATATAAATATTTAACTAGCTCAAAGCTAAATATTTAGCTAATATCCAAATTTACTTGCCGATAAGCAGAAGTGGATTATCAAAATAAAAGCAGGGATTGTGAAACTATACTATTTGGGGTTGTAGATGCAGCAGGTGACGTCATCAGCTTCGAAGCAATTCAGTCTCACCAATATGAGTTAGCAAGCTAAATATTTAGCCTCACACTTTATATTTAGTCATATTTTCACCATGTTTCACATTCATAAATGTCACAGTTTCAAAATAAGTATTTAGTTTGAGGCTAAATACTTAGCTAGCAAGTTAAGTTAGTTAGCCAGTTAACTATTTAGCTCCAAGCTAAATATGTAGCTCTGAACTAGCTAAACACAACATAGTTTAGCTTAAATCCAGAATGAGCAGATTGACTCAGGATGTGGCCTGATGTGGAACCGTCTGGACATAAAGACCATTAACAGGGACCACCATGCCAACTGGGAAGCATGGGAGTGGCAGCATCATGCTGTGGGGCTGTTTTCTGCAGGAGGAACTGGTGCACTGAAGGAGAGAAGGTTATTTAATCAAGACATGATCCAGGAAGTTAAAGACAGAGGACAAATGGATGTCCCTCACTGTTGGAATTATTGTGTGTTATCATTCTTACATTGGTAATATTACTATTCTTACATTACTAGTCTTATATTAATATAGATTATTGTGATTTTCATGTAGGAGTGTTGGCCTTTTACTGTGTGAGTTAAAACTTTTGGCTGCTGTGTTAAAAACTTTTAAGCCGCTCTGACTGAATGTTCCTGCAGCAGATACCTGATTGTTCCCTCTGACCTTGAGAGAAATGGCTCTCAGGACGAAGGACCAGACGACCCGTGTGTAGATAAACTCACCTTTTCTTCCCATCTCTCTCTCTGGTTTAATAAAAGTCGAGCTCTAACTGAAAGACGTCAGAACGCTCAGTGAACGGCTTGGAGGAGCCGTTTGCTGAGTCTCTCCTTTCATGGAAGCTTGGTTGAAAACTGATACGTTTTCTGTGGTTCTTTTATGTAGGTTTAGAAAATACCTATCACTGACGGAAAACAGAGAAACTGGTTTTATGGATCAACTTTCAGTTCAGTTTATTTTTATTGGATGCAGCTCAGCATTCACTCTCCTCCAAACAGACGAGTTGTGTTTCTACCAAACGGTTCTACTGTGGTTCCATCTGACCATATGACGTTCTCCCAATACTCTTCTGGAACATCCAGATGCTCTCTAGCAAACTTCAGACCCCCGGATATGTACTGGCTTAAGCAGGGGGACGTCTGGCGCTGCCAGATCTGAGTCCCTGGCGGCGTAGTGAGTTACTGACGGTAGCCTTTGGACCTTTGACCCCAGCTTTCTGCAGGTCATTCACTAGGTTCCCC
>CAEGAE010067425.1:0-19432 GCA_903067095.1 Girardinus metallicus | reverse complement strand
GTCATTTTAAGATGCTTATTGGTCCCGGAAAAAGACAAAAACCCGAATATTATCATGACTCAGTAAAATCCTCCCAGGCCGAACTTGAAAACTGGACGTTATGCTGCTAACACTTAGCTTTGGTCAACAACTCAGGTGGAAGTGAGAGAGTAAATAAAGTCCCGGCCGGAACACGGTGCTAAATAATAACACATAATATAACGAGGCTTCGAGGCGGATCAGTTTTCCTCCAGGAATTTTAATAATCGAGGTACTGAATCACTCCAGGAATCATTTCAGCCCTAATTAAAATCATTGTCTAATCACCTCCTGTCAATTTCTTCTTCACGGTTTGCAACAGTGGAAACACCTGGTTGTTGATCATGTGACTCGTGATGCAAAAAAATAAGTGTTTCCATGGCAGTTTTGTGAAATAATCCAATTTCGAAACTGTCAAAAATAAACATTCCAGCCTATTGTCAGAACTTTTTAATGTGCCGTGTTTTCATTAAGCAGTTAATTTGTAGTTAATTTGACATTGTTTTCCAAATGTCAAACTACACGGTTAACGGAAACGCAGTTACTGCTTTATTACTGAGTGTTTATAATTATTTAGATCCAATTTAACATTATTTAAATCTACATATAACCAGATGAATCAAAATGGAAGAGCCGTGCATGAAATCTAACTCGGCCGTTTCAATGGCTCTGATGTTTGACCTTTTATTCTTTGCTGTTTTCAATCTGCAGCTGGTTTGGGGTCAAAGTTCATGTCTAACGGAAGGTGACCCGGCCCTTTGGGGTCAAAACAATCCCATATCACCACACCTCCACCACCGTGCCGACCAGCTCTACAAGGACCGTGTTCCCAAGTCTCCATTCTGCAAACCAAACTTTCTCCTTCCACCCGTCCAAACAGTGTCCTGTCATGACCTTTAACCTCTACCTGAGATGTCATGGCGGCAGCATGTTGGAGAAGCTGTGAGATGTTGGATGTTTTTGTTAAGTGGTAAGTAGCATACAGGTGGGGCTGGAACTGAAGTTTTTCATGCTGTTGTGAGAGGAGTTCATGTTGCTAACTATGCTAATGGCGACCATAAAAGTGTAGATGCTAACATCAGTAGTGTGATTATTGAGTCAACAGTTTTGAGTTCTGACAACATTTAATTTCCTTTTGTTGAATTGAATTTTTGGTCATCTGTCTGATGATTCCAGTTGCTTCTCTAAGGTCGCTGCTGTTGTCTTTCCACCCTGGCGCTGTGTTAAAACGGAGCATCAATGGGCTCAGATTCATGATAAGTAGCTAATCAGTGCAGCTTTTCCAGTTTGTCTGTTTAATAACAGTTTCTGCTATAAATGCGATGGTAAATCCCTGTTTTAACCATAAAGCTACATGATATGTAGCTGACGTTCTGCTCCCCTCAGCATGCTGAATGCTTGAACATCTTACCCAGTCTGTTGGCTGGGTTGCGTTTGAACAGGTTCCTGAGGAGACTCTGAGCTTCCGAGCTGAGGAACTGCGGCATCCCCAGCTTGGCTCTGCAGAGGAAACAGAAGCGGGACAAACAGAGCAGCGTGAGCCACAGAACTGAACGTCCGTATTGTGTATCCAGAGCGGAGCTCGATGATAATCCGCTGCACAGGAAGCAGCGTCAGCAGTCTGCAGCGCCGCCTCAGCGTTTTTCTGCAGACGACAGTGAAAGGGAGCCGGAGGAAGCAGGGGAGGTTAACGTTTCCTCTCCGAAGACGTTCTCACACGCTCCACATGATCACATTCGCTCTTTCACTTCCACTTTTCAAGCTTTGCTGTGAGAAAGCACCAGTTCCCGCCCCGCTCCCCGTCTCTGCGCTGAAATTAAAGCCGATGGGATCGGAGCGCAGCGGCTGGATAAGGTGTCTTACTTGAGGATCATTGTCATCGTCTCCTTCCGGTCTTTGCCTTGGAACGGCAGAGTTCCCGTCAGCATCTCAAACTGAGAAAAAGAACAAAAGCAGCAGCCTGGTCAGGGATCTGATGCGTTTCACACTGTTTATAAACTGATAAACTCGTTGTCCTCTCACTTTTTCCACTAAAAATGGCTTCCAACCTCCTAAACTTTCTTAAAAATGGCTTAAAGCGCCAAAGAAAGTCGTAATATCCAACAGGAAGTTGCGGTTTGAGTCGTTATCAGATTCTTCTGCTTCAGTTCAGGGTTTAGAGGAGAGCAAGTCTAAACATACAACAGTTTTCTGTGTTTTAATCACAGTTCATCTCTACATCTCTGGAGATAAACATCGAGTGAACAAATGTGACGCAGAACAAAAACAATGCAGATTAGTGGAGGCTAACGCTAAACCACTAACTTCAATTAAACTTATGTCTTCCCTTGGAAGAGTATAACCTTTCATCACCAATTTGACTTTAACCTTTGACCTGCTGGCTGGGAAATGGAGCTCTTTGGGGTTTTTACAGGATCAGCATTTGTCTGAAACGTTTTACTCTTATAAACAACATTTCAAATTGCTTAAAAATCCATTATCACCCTTTCCAGATTGTTTAATAAAAATCGATGGTTTTTATCTGTTGTGTTTTTGTTCTCTTGAACTTTATTTTATGCAATGACTGAAAATTAATAACAGTCATTCTTACTGGAGTTTAAAAGATATCATACTGTACAGCTAAATCACAGACAGAAGCTTTAATCCCTCATTTTTCAGATAAATCTAAACAGATTCATATCTGAACTGGATGTCCAACATTTTTACTCTTATTTCTTAGTGTCGTTGCCTCGCCTCACCATGAGTACGCCGTACGACCACCAGTCGGCGCTGTGCGTGTGTCCCCGCCGGTTCACCACCTCGGGCGCCATGTACTCCACCGTCCCGCAGAAGGAGTAGGCCTTGTTCTCGTGGTCTATCGACTCTTTGCTCAGGCCGAAGTCTGAGGCGAGAGGAAACGTCAGCGGAGGATCGGCAGCAGCAGGGGACCAACATAGAGCGAGAAGAGAGGCACCAACCTGTCAGCTTGATGTGTCCGGCCTCGTCCAGCAGGATGCTGGGAACACAGAGACGCTTTAAAATACCAGGGTTATAAAACCAGAATTACACAATAAACTGAATAAAAAGACACAACAAGGCCTGTTGTGGTAACAAACTTTACTGAACGATAAATTGTCCCAGTAAATATCGAGATCAAGGATAATATTGTTGATTTGAGACGATTTTCTAATAACGCAATGAAAGAACACATTCTCAAAGTATAATCAACTTTCAAACTAAACAAACATTTCTAAATTATTCAGAAAACATAAAACTGTATTATCAATAATATTAAACTAAAAATTTAGTAATATAACAATTTATTACTAAATTTCTAAATTTAATAAGTTAATTATTAAATTAATAATGTTAGCAACCTAAAATATAAGCCACATGTAGCTTATTTTGTCAATATGTAGTTTTTTTTCTTAAAATATCATTAATTAATTAATTACAGATCCTGCAGTTAAAATTTTAATCAGAAATCGGAATCTGTAAAAACTGCCATAAAACCGAACCAACGTCGCTTCTGCAGAAGATTAGTTTGTAATAATTTTGTGGAGGTTTTTATTTCCCAAAGTAAAAACCTCCACAGGTGTGTGTGTGGATGTGTGTGTGTGTGTGTGTGTACCCACTTTTCAGGCTTCAGGTCTCTGTAAATGATGCCGAGGCCGTGAAGGTGGTCGAGGGCCAGAGCGAGCTCCGCCAGGTAGAACTTCACGTCGTCCTCGGTGAACATGACCTGCAGCAGAGAAACGGCTCAAACATCAGAGGTCAGGGGTCAGATCCTGGAGAAACTTTGTTCTCCTCTGAAGAAACATTGACAACCAGCAAAACATCGAGCTGATGAAGCTCCTCCCCCACTCAGCTCCTTCAGACTAGCCAGAAGCAATTAGCAAACACCTGGAGGAACTTGAGCTCATTATAGGAGCTGCTGTTAAACGTTGTTAAAGGGTTAACAGAGGAGCCATGTTGGGACGACTCCCTGAAGGTGGAGCTTCTTAAAGAGACAGAGGCCCAATTTCAAGGCGGCACATTGCAAGGTAAAATTTATTTTAGGTCATATTTGATATAAAAAGTTAACGTAGTTGTGCTAGAAAATAATACAATGTGCCTGGAAAACACAAAATACAGCCCCTTTAATAATTTTGACAAAAAAAAATAATAATAATAATAAGCAAAAATTTTTAAATTGAACCAACTCAGGTTTTTATCACTTTTCCAGTTTATTCCTACAATATTTGGAATAAATTCCCACAAAAAAATTACACTAAAATTACCAGTAATTCGTTTTTAGAATCTGTGCTTTTCTATTGTCTACATAATTTCCATCCTGCAAAAAAAAATCTAATTTCTTTTTTATTATAAATTTTATTTTTTATCTATTTTAAATCCAAGAAATAGAAATAAAACATCAACAAATTTCCGATGTATGTTTATTTAAAATTAAAAGACATTTGCAGCTCTTAACGACTTTTATTTGGCTGACCTGAGTGATGCAGACCCCTGGTCTAGTCAAAGTCCAGACCTTCACAGCACTGTGCAGAACTTAATGAACTGGAGAAAAGCTGAAGATCCGATTTTTTAAATACTAGTTCTACAAGCTGCTGGATCAGGGGGTGTACTTAGTTTTTCTGACAGCGTCTCCATGCTGAGGGTGTACTTAGTTTTAAGCCATGAGCGTTTACCTCCTTGGAGAGGCGGGTGAACAGGTCTCCTCCTCTCAGGAAGTCCAGGATGAGGTAAAGCTTCCCCTCCGTCTGAAACGCTGCAGACGACAAGGATGAGACCCAAACTGCTCTCTGATTGGCTCATCGGCGAGTCACGGAGCTCTCCGATTGGCCGACTCACCGTAATGCAGCTTAACGATGAAGGGGTGGTTGACCTCCACCAGGATGTCCCTCTCCATCTTGGTTCTGACCCGGTCGCGGACTGGAAAACACAGAAACCTCCAGGTTAAAGGTGCAGCAGCGCCGCTTTATTGGGCTCCGGAGAGGAAGAGGAGGAGGAAACAGGGTGATGAAGATGAATCAGGATGAAGCAGACTCGTCTGCAGCAGCAGATGGTGTTTGGTTGGAGATCAGCCTCCTTTCAGGGGTTTATTTCACCCTCCCGCTATTCTCGTCCGTCTCATGAGAAAGTGTGAAATTCCATTTTGGGAGATGACGTCTGAGAATCCGCAGAAGAAGAAACGCGTCTCTGTCGTTTTCACACAGAGAAACTAAAACAGACTCACCATGAGCCTGTATGTATTTATTCATCTGTAATCCATATAAGTACGGATTACATTCGGTATTTATACTCCATAAAACCAAAACTTTAAACTCAAACCCAGTTTAGTGGGATTTTATGTGAGTCCAACACTAGGCTAGCATGCTTGTTTATTTTCTATTTACCCAGAATGCCCTACCCTGTAGCTTACTTCCTGGTTTTGGAGCGTTTATTGAATCAATTTTCTGCGCTGAGTTTGAAAAGTCAATTTCTTTCACTTTTGGAACTAAGAAAAATTTCCTCTTTCAAAATTCAGACATTTTCATGTTTTTTCTAAAACGCTTCTTAATATCAAAATATCCGAGTTTTTCAAGCAAATGTTACTTTTAAAACTATGAAAAATTTCCAATTTTTCTAGAACATTTCTGATTAATCTCAAATTGTGAGTTTTTCTCAAGAAAATTTGTGACTTTTGGAGATCAGAAATTTTTTGTCTTTTCTAGAAAATTTCTGAGATTAATCTCAAAATTTTATTAGCTTTTTTTAAATCTCTAATGGCCCTCATACGCCCAATCTGGCAACGCTGCAGTTCTGTGTTCTTTTCCTACTGTGTGACAGCGCCACCGACTGGCCCGGCGGACTTACTACACCATTTTCTGTGGACGCAGATTTTTTCTTTATTGTTTACAAAAATGTACCGTGGTAGTTTCTGTGATCTGGTAGCAGCAGGACGGAGAGTGTTGGGCTGAATCCAAACCAAAACAAGTTTTTAGAGTTTCCAGGAGGGAAAGAGGCGCAGCCAGGTGTGTTTACCTTTCAGCGTGGCTTTCTTCAGCACCTTCATGGCGTAGAGCTGACCTGCGTCCGGTCCTGTGACCTTCCTCACCAGAAACACCTGCAAACCGGAGGGGAGTTCATTCAGAAAGACAAAGACAACCAGAGTCCGCCGCTGTCTGGTACCGGAACCGACTCACCTTCCCAAACGAACCCTGACCCAGAACTTTCCGGAGCTCAAACTGCCGCGGGTCGGCCTTCTCCGACCCCTCCTTCACATGGTGGGTGATGCTGATCTCTTTGATGGGAACGTCATCCTGCAACACAAACGCCACCATCATCATCCTCATGTTGAACTTTATTTTTAGAGTTTTATTCAGCAGAAGATAGAGAAAGAGTTTGACATTTTTTCCATTCCTGGAAAATGATTAAAAATACTCTGTGCGACATATTTTCCTTTCTTTTGCCTTTCTTCACTTCCTCCTGTCTCTTGTGTCATTTCCTGCCCTAGTCCTTTCTACTACGGTCATATTCGGAAAATTAGAATAAATGCACATTCTGAAAAGCAAAAACCTTTGATCAGATGTCCACATATATGGATCAAAACATTTTTATTGGTCTGATGTGATATTCCAATATCAAATATCATGTTTTCATTTGGTGGAAGCAGAAAATTACCACAATAAACATCTCTTCCTTCTTTTCCCCTTCATTTAAACCTTCTTTAACTCCTCCACTTCTTTCCTTCCTTTATCCCATTTTCCCCTCATTTCCTCCATTTTTAGCATAATAAACATTTCTTACTTCCCTAACTTTATTGTAACGTGGACAATTTGTTTTATATTTTTTTTTAGATTCACTTTAATTTATTTTTATTTAAATAAACGTTCAATTTGTTTTAGATTCACTTTAATTTATTTTTATTTAAAGAATTATTTAAAAATAAAATCCTCTTTTCCGTAATTTCTTTAGCACAAAAATAAACCAAACGAGAATATCATTCTGCGTATTCTCGCGTGGTTTTAGGATCACGTGACCGACTGCAGGTCAGCTCAGGCTGGTAGACAGTAGCTTAGGTAGGAGACGCTGTCCGGTGCCGGTAGGCTACTAGCCGTTGAAAGCCTCTACTAAATGTCTTCAGTGCTGTTTTACTCCTGTGCCTCTCAACCTTAAGATGTGCGATTGTGGATCCAAACGTTCTACTAACCACACGGTTAGAAAGCGGGAACCGGTGAGTGTTTGTTTTGTATTGTTCGGGAGCTAGCATGCTAGCGCTAGTATGGTAGCTCTAGCATCTAGCATGCTAGCGCTAGTATGGTAGCTCTAGCATCTAGCAGGCTAGCGCTAGTATGCTAGCGCCAGCTAGTGTTTGGGCTCGGTCGGTAGGGCTGAAACGATTCCTCGAGTGGTTCGAGTACCTCGATTATTAAAATCCCTCGAGAAAAATGTACCTGCCTGGAAGCTTCGTTAATTAATGTTTTATTATTTAGCGCAACGTGTTCCGGCCGGAACATTACTTGCGTTGCACGAAGCTCTCACTTCCGCCTCTGAGTTGATGACGAAAGCTAAGTGTTAGCGGCGTAGTGTCCAATTTTCTAGTTCGGCCCGTGAGGATTTTATTGATTGGTGATAATTCCGGGTTTTCTTCGCTTTTGGGGACCAATAAACATCCTTAAAATGAGCGGCGCGATGCCTGGAGTTCGGCTTTTCTTCTGCGGGAGCTGCTGGTTGAAAGCGAACGGCAGGAAGAGGCTGCGGGAGGATTTATATAGGTGAGCGGAGAGACTGAACACGGCGGGCGGCTGAGTCGTCGGTGCTGACAGTGTAAGTGTAGCTTTACGGACGAACCGCACAACAAACTTCATACCATCCCGGTCTGAACAAACTGGTGGCGGAAATCATCTGGTCCCCTGGTCCGTTTCCTCCCTTTACCTCTTCACATCTTACGTTGGTTCGCTCGCCTGGTTTTTACAGACCAGGTTTCCGTTTCCAGGTCCAGGATTCTGATTGTTGCCAAGTGGACCAGACTGGTCAACTAACCCAAACCAGCGCGTCCAATGAAACGTCACATCCTGTCAACTCCTCCCCACCTGGCAGGAGACATTCAGGCCGCAGCCGAACCGTCTCTGGACCGGACCGCTCTGAACAGAACTGGATTATTCTTTTGTTCTTCATCATTTCTCTCATCTCCATTAAGGAACTGGTGAAACATCTTGGATTTCATGAGCTATTTTGAATGACTTGTCTGTATATATTGTAAATATTAATACATTTTGTTGGTGTGTTTTTACAAACTTCCACTGCCTCCAGCAGTCGAACCCAAGAATTGTTCTGATTTCATTAACTCATTGGTCAATTTAATAATCATATAAATAATATATGTTGCACTATTTTTACAGCCTCCTTGGTAAAATAAGTAAGTAAATCCTGGAAACTGAGTTAGAGTAAAATCATGTTGGCTGCTGCTGCTCCGCCTGGCTGGAATAAATTATGTAAATTATTTCCTTATTTTCCAACCAAAGTCATCCTGATGTGTTTATTTTTAATCTGATTCACTTTAAATCAGCTCAACCTACACAATAATAAAGTTTATTTTCACTTAAAATGTGGATTTATTCAGCCAGCAGACAAACTATCTCCATTAGTTTCCTCATCCGGACCAGAACTCTTACGGTTAAACGTATTTTGTACGTTTCTTCTTTATTTCCAGGTTACAATTTGAGGCAAAGTAAAGGAGGATTCTGTTGCTTCCAGTTCAGGTTGATGGATTTCCATTGATCGTTTCCTGGTCCTGCCTGCTGAGTGCTTCACATTAAAACTAATGTGCAGCGATTTGACTGTAAACAAAACATTAATGAGATTTTTCTTTACAGAATTTGAATCAGAACTCTCCACCTGCCATATTTACAGATGTTTTTCCACCTTAAATGCAAAGTGATGATATTTTTGGTACTTTTAACTTAATTACAGTTCAGAATATGTTGATTTTACAGAAAATGTTTTTTTTTTAAAGTCTGTTTGACTCCAGTTAGCAATTAACTGATTACCAAAGTAGCTGATTACTTCAATAGTCAATTGATCACAATTAATCGTTTTGGTCTTAATTAGATATGTAACATTTTGACACCATAAAAAATAACACAACACAGTTCATGTTGCTTCTCTACTTCAGTTAAACTACCCACAATCCAACACTGTGTCACATGACCAAACAAAAACAGCAACAAGATGGAAATAAACATGGATCAATATCGGCCCGGTTTCACTCAGACTGGTTCCGATGTGTTGAAATCTGCATGCAGCACTTAAACAACAAGGTCAGAGCAGATTGTATCCGATCAATAAAAGGCGATTTAGCAGCTGAGCCATTACTGATCGATTCCTAAACTCGTTTTTCATCGATGGAGGATTCCCAGCAGGGTGCGGCCGAGCGCCGTCGGCCCTCCAGGTTTCAATCTGGGCTGCAGAAACGTCCAGGAGCCATCAGGTGTTTCTCCCTCAGTTTCATGTGAGTCACAGGTTTCCCGCCTGTTCGTCATCCAAACAGCAGGAAATCCCGGTTGTCATGGAGACGCCCTGAAACCTGCTGCAGTCCAGAAACACTGGACAACCTCCAACTCCTGCTGAGGATCCTGACCTCACCAAACAGGTACATAGACCCGGCATCCCCTTCATCTGCATACCTGCAGCTCCCAGGTGGGCGACCTGCCGGCTGCCAGGTGCCCCGGTGGATTCTGGGTCCTGTAGTCCCGAAAACGCCTCAGCTTCTGTGGTGCCAACATGCTCCGAGTGTCGACTGTGAGGCGGCAGGACGGAGCCGGCGCTGCCTCTCTCTCTCCCTGAGTCAACGCCTCCCTCTCTCTCCTCCCTCCGTCTCACTTCTTCTATCTTTACTTGAACTGTTCTCACCTCTTCTTTCCTGTTTGCACCTCTCTGTCTCTTTGTTAGCGGTTTTTGTTCCCCACTGGGAAGCTGTGCTGCAGAAATCTCCAGTTTTTCTGGTAAATTGGATTCAAACTCATATCCACTGTTAAAAGTGACAGATTGTGCTTCCTTGAACAGGTTAGGATGCGTCTACGGCCTGTACAAACAATGTTCAATGCATAAAATCATTCTGATAATGAGACTTTAGTCTATTTTCAGAATGAGCTCTGTCACTTTAAATCCAAATAAGCTGCTGCTAGCCACACCCAACCCAACTCCATGGGAAAATGGCTGCAAACAGATGTGCAATTACACAACCATACATCTTTGAAAAGCAGAAGTGAAGCCTCCTGCACAACCAACGGATGTGCAAAACTCTCGTCTTTTCCAGCAGCCATTGTACAGAGCACGCAGCGGTAAAACAAACTGGCCAAATGTGCTGGAGCTCTGCTGGGGTTGCCAGGTAACGGTCTGTGACTCAACAATCAGGTTTTTGAAACGGCTCATTTTCCAGACACCAAAAAACATTAACATATTGTTACAAACCAGCTGGGTGTATTTTAAGCACTTAGTTTTTAGAAGCAATAGAGGAATAAAAATGTGTAAAATGTGAAATTTGCATAATGGATTCCCTTTACTGCCCTCTGAAGATCTTCATATAGATTAGTCCGTCAACTGTTCTGACGATTAATCGGATAAAAGAAATTAGCATATTGGGCAGATTTTTCATTTAACCAATTAAGCTCATTTTACACATTAGAAATGCATTGAAAAAATACATATAAATAATTTACGCCCATTTTAAACAAAAAATTAACACTTTATTGCCTAAATTGTATCAAAACAAGATTCCTTTTAGTGAACTCTTGATCATTTGTAGCAAAGGGAGCATCTGCAGCTAAACTATACTTCCAACATGTCAAAAACTTCTGCTTGACTTATCAACAGGTCGTATCAATACTAAAATATTCAGTGAGTTAATTCAATATGTTTTGATTAATAAATAAATATAGGATTTTCTCAAAACAGAATTTAAACCAGGTGAAGCTAAAACTGCAGTTTGAGGAGTTCTGGGTGGAACAGACTTTGACAAAAGGGTTTTTTGTCTTAAATGTAAAATGTTTATGTTTTGGCTTAATTACTGCTCTGAATGTGTTGTTCTTTCGGTAAACTGCCTTTTTTTTAAGTCTGAAAAGCTATCGATTAATCAATTACTAAATCAGTTGACAATTATTTCAATAACGATTAATCACAATTAATCGATTCAGTCCTAATCTAAATTGATACTTTTTCCTGTTATTTTCCATTATATATGGGATGACACATTTTCAAACCAAAATCATGACATCACAGACAAAAGCAGCTCCAGTTTCCATAAAAAGATTATGCAGCTAAACGTGTAATTAGCTTCAGTAGCATCTCAGCTCTGACTGATTTCCCACCTGACTGGACCGACCGCGCACCTGATAAAAACAGACTCTGGACGGTTTGTCTGCGCTTGGAGGGCTGACAGGTTTCTGAATGTTGACATTTGAAATTATGGCTTTGTGAGTGTGTGTGTGTGTGTGTGTGTGTGTGTGAGTCAGATCGCAGATGGAGGATCAGAGCCGACTGACAGGATGCTCACGTAGCGCCTCCTGATAACAGGAATAAAAACTGAAAATCCTGCACCTGTTTCTGCGGAAACCGCACAAAGCAGCGGACTCAGGTACGGCTCACCTGCGTCCGCCCACACCGGGATCGAACCTGCAATTTACGGTGCAAAATGATCAAAATTAAGCAATCAGAACCGAAAACAGGCACAGAAGCAGTTCATTTTTTCCATTTCTTTCCAGCTCCTCTGCTGACTGATGGATCCTGAGTCACAGTTATGAAAAAAAAAAGTTTTCTGTTGGTTAAACAACTAGAAAAGTTTCCCTTTAGTCACCGAATCATGAGCTGTTAATAAAAACCTGGCAACATCGAATTTCTCACAACTCAGCAGGAAATCTGTGAGATAAAGCAGGAATGGACCGGGACAAAAAACTTCAAATATGTCGGCCAAGACGAGACAAAAAATAAGCTAAATAACACAAAGATAGAAAATTAACCAAGATATTCAAAGATGAACCTACATATAAAAAACACAAGATAAACTAAAATAAGCCAAGTAAAATTAAGCTAAAAGATTAGCCAAGCAAAGCTACTCAATGAGATATGATGTAATAATATTAACCACAGATATAAAAAGATGCAAAAAGATAAAATAAACTACAAAATATGAAAATATACAACAAATTAAACACAAGACAAACTAAGATTAGCAAAAATAAAGTACGATAAAGTAAAATTATCCAAGATACAAAAAGATATAAAACAAAAAACTCAATTGCAAAATAGGCTAAATTTGAATATATTAAGATTTTACAGGCAAATCTTAAAACAAGATAAGCATAGTTAATTTTAACTTAGTTAAAAACTCAGATTAGCTAAACCAAGCACAGTGAAGCTAAAATAAACTAAAACAAGACAAGATTTGTTTAATATAACAAAGATTGTTGGAGCTAAAATAAGGAAAAACAACCAAGTAAGACAAGATTATCAAAGCTTCCTATAGTAAACTAATAAAATAAGCTTGAACAAAATAAAATAAGCTAAAACAGCTCAAGAGAATCAAGTAAAAATATTTTTAATCCACAATTCTCCATGCTTCTTGGTTCAAAAACCCTCTAAAAAATGTTTTAGTGACTAACTCAGAAATAAAAACACAACTGGACCAACCCTTGAGTTTACGAGCCTGTTTATGCCTGAATGATTCATATGTGAGAGAAAAGTTCCTTCACAACCAAAACAGAAACATTCCTCCGAACGCCGCCCAGACCTGCCCTGAAATCCAGGGCAAAAGCTGCAGAAGTCCAAGAAAAACTGGGATTAAATTGGGAGAAACTGGGAGAAACTGGGAGAACTCCTGATGGAGAACACGAAGGATTGCAAGGAAAAAATTCCCTTTGAGTTTCAGTCAGAAAATTCAACTAAACGACTAAATTTGATTGAGGTTTGTTACCAACTCCAACCTCAAAGTCCAGTTTGGTTTTAAACATATAAAATATTTCCACATCTGACAGGTTTTATCTCAGCTTTAGTGAGATAAAACCTCGAAGTCCATATGTCCTTCATTCTGTGACTCGGGTGATGATTTCTGAGAGGTTGGCCTCAGTGACAGGCTTCACACCCGTCCACTGTGACATAATATAATTATAATTAAGAGGCCGAGTGAGCAAACTCAATCAGCTGAGCAAACCTCCCAGTGGAAACATTACGCAGCAATAAAATTAAATCAACACAAACCGGGAGCCGGTTTTTATCCTCTGAGCAAACAGAGATAACGACCATTCTGAAACAAACCTGGAAATATCACCAACAAACAGAAGAAAATCACACTAAGTACTATTTAAAATGTAAAGAATACAACAAAAACTGGAGGTTACAGAAAGAGCTGCTACGTTCTGGAGGATAAGAAGGAAATTCCTGTTTCCAGATTATTAATTATCCGTTTATTCGCCGTGTTTGCAGTCAGATTATTTACCTTTTATTACAGATAATCACAAGTTGTAAAGGTTTATTCTGCAAACATGAAGCCAAACAAGAGAAATAATCTGACTCTCTAACAGAATATTAAAGATAAATCTGTTTATGACAGGAACTGAGTTGATAAAATTAATTAGATTAAACATCTTTATCTGGGAAGCTTGTTTGAGTCAATAATTCCTTAATAAAGTTTAAAAAGTTCTGGCAGATTATTTCACTTATAACCTTTTTATCTGCCAATAGAACTGGAACTTTATCATCAATATTAAGAAATGATTGACTTCAAACAAGCTCCTGTACATCTTACTGAAAAGTTAGTTTTGTCTTGTACTGAGACATTTGTACTAAAATCATTTGGCAAGGACTTTTTGGAGCTTAAACCGTTCCACTGTTTTCTGAGAAACGTATAAAACAAACATCTGTTAGCGTTAAATCTCAGGATTACTCACAGCCTCACTGAGGGATTCTGGTCCACAACACTCTAAAGCTTTCAGCTTCTCCAGCCCGGGTTTCTCCCAGCAGCCGGCGCCGCTGTCCGACCCGGAGGAGAGCAGGAGCCGCCGGAGGGACTTCAGCCGCCGCCTCAGCGCTCGGACCAGGCCGGCGGCGGCGGCGGCGCAGGCGGAGCAGCCGGTCATGGTGCGGCACAGCGGGATCCCCCTCTGAGCTGAGCGAGGTCTCTGCCTGTTTGCAGGACTGCAGCTGTAACCTTCCACCCAGAGTTTCCAGCAGATGTCCTGGAGATCCCCGCTGCCGCTGACCAATCACCAAACACCACGAGGAGCACAACTCCCACTGCAAATTCCCCATCCGCACCGCAAATACCCCAACACGGGAAGGTGGCTATCTGTGCTTAGAAGGAAGTGGCTAACTCTTATTTACATATAAAAAATAAACAAGCCGGCCGCTTGGACTCTAAAGCTTCTTCTAACTCACAGATTAAAATACTAGAAAGAACCAGATCCTGATATGAGCAGAGTTACTAAAAGGAGTCCAGATAAATGCGTTAAAGAGACAAACAGCTGATTGTCACATAAACCTGATCTGATTGGAGACTAAAACTCCATCATCTGCTCCACCTCCACCTGCTGAGTCACACCAGCCTGTTCCCCTCCTGGCCTGTGGGGGCGCTGCACCAAGAACCACTGAAGGAAACGACACAAAAACCTCTGAAGACACTGAGCGCAACTTCCTTCTTCACCAGATGGAAACTAAAGCATTGATTAACGACAGAGAGACATTTCTCCACAGCGATAGGCTAGTACGTTTGTTTTGGTTGAATTTACCCAGAATGCCCTGCGCTGCAGTCCACTTCTGCGATCTCCGGGCGATCTCTGGTCCGCTTGGCGTTCACATGTGCATTCAGACCAAACCAGAGTTCACTTCCCCAAACGAACCGGGCTTTGACTAGGCCAACAGACTGGAGCTCCTTCAGGCTGCGTTCATTCATCCTGAGCAGCAATTTCACATTAGCCTGAGGCTTTTATGATTTATGTCTACTGAATATTCCAGTAAGATAAATCCAAATTGACAATATTTTCTAAAAACAAGAATTTTTCCACTGCACACTGGTCCAAAACCACCAACTAACCCATGTCTCCTATCTTTCAACAACAGTAATTCTGGCTGAATATTCAACCGTTCCAGTTGGCAAACTGGTAAAGTTGATTTAAACTGGTTTGGGATCATTTTCCTGTCTTTTTTAAACATCTAGTTCTTGATTTCAGGTGAAACTGAAGAATCTGACAAAATGCCTGTTATGATAACAAGTTACTGGACGGTTAATTATTGTGATAAACGATAATATTGTTGTTTCAACACCATTAATATAATATATTGATAATAGAATAAGGTTGCAAGTTGGACTTAACACTGGAACATCTTTTAAATATCTAGAAAATAAAACAAACAAAATGACCAAAAATCACAAGTAAAATTCTTAAATATTTACAGAATCTGTAAATATTAATTAGCATCCATCTTCAAAACTTTGAATTTCTGAAAATCAAGTGGACAAATTTCATATTATAATAAATATTATACAGCTGTTAATGAAAGGAAACATCTGGTTGGAAAAGGGGTAAAAGATTCACTAATGGAGAAAATATGCAACATTAAATCTCTCATGTTAGAGCTGTTATGTAAAGATGTAAAAATTATACAAGTAAAAATGTTTCACTGCTGTGAAAACTCGTTAATTATTCAGTCAGACTCTTAAAATATAAATAATTATCAACAAAAACTGCAGATACTTTTCATTTCCTGTCAAGAAAACCAGAGAATTAAAGTAAAACCACGTTTTTCAGACGTACACTTGATAAAATAACACATTAAAATTTTAATAACTTCATAAACTAAAATAAAATACATTCAATATTTTATTTTTCCAGCAGCTCCGGGAAAACAGACGAATAAATCCAGCTGACGCAAACCCAGAAACTCAAACATGTTTAAAACTCTCCGCTGATCCTCTGCAGCAGAAACACAATGCAGGCTCCCCTCCACCGCCGCGACCTTTGACCCCACAGGCAGGAAATCCTCCACCTGTCAGCGCCCGTCTCTCCCAAACACAATGTACACAATGCTGCCGACGCTCCGCCTGACATTTCTTGGATTACCTCCACCTGTTGTCGCCTCGGCTCCCTGTGAACTGGTTTCCAGTGGAACCAGTGGGACTCAGACTGCGGCCTGGGAGGGAAACTGGGAATGTAAACACCTGCTGGTTCTCTAAAACCTGTTACGTAACCAACCAGTTAAGTAACGCAGGAGTGCAGCCTTCCTGTTTCTTTGTTTCCTCTGGTTGTATAATATCTGTCATAATGTCTGATTTTCATCTTTTATTATAATTTCTGTAAGAAATTATGTTTATAAAACTGTCAGGATTTACAAACATCCCTTTAAATACCTGATAGAGTTTATAAATTTAGCTTCAACTAGGCGTGAAAGGCAAACAAATAAATACTCTTTTTATTAATAAAAAATAAATATTCAATCAAATAAATAAACATCCCAATGGGAAAAATGAAAAGTTATTGTGGAGCTTATTTTGTAAATTACTTTAACTTTTGTAAAATATTTTCCAGTTCTTAGGTGGCTCACCCCTTTCTGGTGTCGCCCTGGGCAAACGCCCGTATCAAAAGCTGCCACTGTACGTTTGACATTATTTCTACTATTTTACCTTCTATTTTCTATTTTCATCGATGTGCAAAGCATTAACAGTCAGACAGCTACTTTGAAAAAGTAGAGCTGAAACAATTAATCGAATTAATCGTGATTAATCAATTATTAAAATAATCGCCAACTAATTTAGTGATCGATTAATTGTGTGCAGACTCCAAAACAGACCATTTGCTGAAGAAAACACATTCAGGGCAGTAATTAAGCCAAAACTGTATAAAATATATTTACATTTTGCATTTAAGATAAAAACAAACTTCTCCTCTAGTGGCGGTTTTATCTTCACTCCATTCAGGAATTTTATTTTATTGCATTTTAGGCAATAATGTTCATTTTCTTTTTATTGTTATTTTTTGTTTTCATTTTCTAAATGTGTTGCTGCTGACGAGGTTGAGTGAAAAATGTGAAGATGCCATTTTTATCTGATCAATAGTCACACTAATTGATCGATTAGACTAAAAAAAAAAGCAGTAATAAATAATTATTAACATCACTTATATCTTTGAGAATATTAACACAGAATATCACGATAAACTTTAGGTCCGTATCGCCGAGCCGGATCGGAACCACAGGTTTAGCGCTAATCGGGGGACGCAAATTAAAAGATAAAAACATAAAATAAACGATCGTAGAAGTTTGAGCGCTGAACTTTCTTCACCTGGCAGGAACAAGAGACAGGAAGCCGACACCGCATTCACATCCTTATTAACTCCGGTAATAAAAATAGACGCGGCCGCGACTGGAGCAATAATCCCAAACACACCGACGATGAAGAGGACGATGAAGAGGTTTATCCTCCAACTCTCTGTTTACGCTGCTGAAGCTTCGACTCCAAAAGCTTTTTCCATCCACTGTTGTTCACAGTTTGACTGTCAGCGGGTCAAAGCATCAACCAAAACATCGATGTGTGTGTGTGTGTGTGTGTGTGTGTGTGTTGCGCAGCTTCTCCATGGCAGCAGCGATCATGGATTCCATTCCAGACAATCTGCGCCCTCTAAGCCCGTTACGCAATCAAATTAACGGGCCGGATGGTCACCGCACTGACAGACACACACGCTCAGGATGTGTCAGGACGTGGGTTCAGATAACACACACACACACACACACACGCACACACACACACACACACACACGCGCAGAGCGGTGAGTCAAAGCAGGAAAACACTGAGCTTAATAAATTCATCTGCTGCTAAATGAGAGCTAAATATCTGAGCCGCTAGATGGGAACAAAGAAGAAGAAGAGCGCCACCTACAGGAGCAGGTTTCCAAATATTTCTATTTAAATACACAAACCATCTACAATAAACTTTACTCAAGATTTTAACTAGTTTTACTTTATTTTCCTGGTACTACACTGCAAAAAATAACAAATCTTACATTTAGTTTCCACTGCAAATAATTCAGTACGTTTAAAATAAAAACAAAACTAACTTATAAGCAACTTTTCTAGTTACAAATCATTTCATTTTAGAGGAAAACAAGCCAGACATGAAAATTTTTAAAAAATATTTTAAAAAAGCTTCAAAGAAGCTAAAATCGTTTGATGAACACTGCAAAAACAGAAATGTTACCAAATAATTTTTTTTGTCTTGTTTTTAGTCCAAAAATCTCAGAACACAAAACAAGATAAAACCAACTTATAAGTTACATTTCAGCAAGATATAGAAGCTTCTTTTCCTTAATATTTAAGACAAATTATTAGTTCCACTGGCAGATTATTTCCTTTAAAACGTGAAAAATGTCTTGATATAATTTAAATAATCTTCCAGAGGAACTAGTACTTTTTAAAATCAATATTAAGGAATTATTGACTTGAAATAAATCTTGCTGAAAAGTTACTTGTCTGTTAGTTTTGTGTTATTTTAAGTTTACTAAGACATTTTCACTAGAAACTAGACAGAAACACTTGGGAAGATTTTGTGTTTTTCCAGTGTTCATCTCATCATTTTAGATTTTTTAAGCTTTATTAAGTTTTCCATAAAATCTTTGCCTAAAAATATCTTTGAAACTGCAAAACAAATTTCCATTATTGCTCAGTTGCAACGGGTTCACAGCTAATACATGTTTGAAAGTTAAATGTTTTTTATCTTACAGCATCAACAGACAAACAAACTACTGATGCTGTTCAGATAAACTCCCACGTTTTCACTTTAACTCAAGTTTCCACCGAGTCGGAGAGAAACGACGCAGAGGAATAATTTCTGCTTCTTATAAAAGAGACGGAGGAAGACGGAAGAGGTGGGAGGGCGAGCGAGGAGAGAGAGAGAGAGAGAGAGGCGGATATGAGGGCGAGCGAAAAGAGAGAGAGAGAGGCGGATATGAGGGCGAGCGAGGGATCATTAAGAATGGATGAGGAGGAGCGATGAAGATCTTCATCATTTATTCAAGACTTTGGAGGAAAAGATCCTGAATCAGAGCCGAGCGGCTTCAGGTCCTCCGGTTCTGATGGAACCGATCCACCGCCGGCCCGCTGAGGACAAACTACCAGAGACAAAGAGACAAACTACCAGAGCCGAAGAGACAAACTACCAGAGCCGAAGAGACAAACTACCAGAGACAAACTACCAGAGCCAAAGAGACAAACTACCAGAGCCGAAGAGACAAACTACCAGAGCCGAAGAGACAAACTACCAGAGCCAAAGAGACAAACTACCAGAGCCAAAGAGACAAACTACCAGAGCCAAAGAGACAAACTACCAGAGCCGAAGAGACAAACTACCAGAGACAAACTACCAGAGCCAAAGAGACAAACTACCAGAGCCGAAGAGACAAACTACCAGAG
>CAEGAE010067418.1:0-10543 GCA_903067095.1 Girardinus metallicus | reverse complement strand
CTGATCTCTCCATCATAACGATCCACCAAGTTTTCTGCACATAAGTGGATGAGACAGAACTAAGCAAATCCTATGTAATATTGCTTGGAAAACATCAGCAGACCACATCAGATCCAGGCAAATTTACCCTTGGATCAAGTATTTAAATCCCACAAAGACCAAGTTTAATGCTAATATGTGTGTTTTTGCTCATTTTCATGGAAAGACCTGGCCGAGTTTGTGTTTCTGGGCTTGTTCCTGGCTGAGATGACCATGAAAATGTACGGCCTTGGACCCCAGAGCTACTTCCACTCTTCTTTTAACTGTTTTGATTTTGGGGTGAGGCATCCTGCATTGCTGGGAACTTTGTCACTGCATGTGAATATGATTTGTAACCTCAGTGATTTTTACCCAATATATGTGTAAGCCTGTGGCATTTATTTGCTTGTGTTTGTAGGTCATTATTGGGAGTATTTTTGAGGTGGTGTGGGCTGCGATCAAACCTGGTGCTTCATTTGGTATCAGTGTCCTGAGAGCGCTGCGACTACTCCGGATCTTCAAAGTTACTAAGTCAGTCACTGGGACTGTGTGACTGTTTCAGACTGACTAGATCTTATAAATGCTGTGCATTCATGTGGTTCTGTGTGTAGGTACTGGAACTCTTTGAGGAACCTGGTGGTATCCCTACTCAACTCTATGAAGTCCATCATCAGTCTGTTGTTCCTGCTCTTCCTCTTCATTGTGGTCTTTGCTCTGCTGGGAATGCAGTTGTTTGGTGGACAGTGAGTCGTTTTTGGACATGTTTCCTTGTAGTTTGTTGTGTTTGTTGTAATCGGTTACTTTAAAGATGAATTCCTGTCGAATGTGACTTTTAGATAAACCACACCACACACACACGGGACTGGGCTAATGTTTTTAGTATTTCATTTAAAAGGATCCTATTTTCTCCTGGCTTTTGACATTTAATGTGTCTTAAAGAACCAATTATTAAAACATGCTTAGCTGTATCTTAACAATCAAATGGCAAAAATAACAAAATGTACACTGAGTGCTCAATTATAACGCAATTTGTAGTTTTGAGGTGTAATTTTATTTTTGAACAACTACAGGTCTCTTGGTCAATACAAAATGTTAAATATTCAAACTTGAATATTTAAGAAAAAGTAAAAGTGAGATTTTGGCTTTCTGGGGACAATATTTATGTGTGCATGATTATTGGGCAACTGAATTAAAACTGAAACTTTCCCCATCTCACTTGTTTATTGTTTAGTGTCAAAGACACTTTGCTTTCTAAAGATCTGGGTTTCAGATCTCAGTTGACGTCATCAGAGAGTTTTCTGGAACAGTGATGAAAGAGAGATCATCTTTCCTCTGAAGAGATTCAGAATCTTATGTCCTCTCTCCAGGTTTAACTTTGAGGATGAAACTCCGACAACCAACTTTGACACATTCCCAGCTGCTATTCTCACTGTGTTTCAGGTAAACACCAACTCCTCTATTTTTTATTTGTTTATTTACATTTTAAATCTTCTCTTGTGAGCTGGACTCTACAAGCAGGTTTTTCTCTCTTTCAGATTCTAACTGGGGAGGACTGGAATGCTGTCATGTACCATGGGATAGAATCTCAGGGTGGTGTGCGTGGAGGAATGTTCTCCTCCATTTATTTCATCATTCTCACTCTTTTTGGAAACTGTATCCTGCTTTGATTACCCAGTTCTACTCATTTAACTCCTACTCTCATGCAGCTGGATCCTACAGAAAGATTCTTTCTGTTGACGTAAAGAAAATATGTACCTGTCAGTACTGACTGTACAGATGTTTTCCATGTTCTCTGACATTCTTTTCCCTGAGCCATATTAATCAGACACACTGCTCAACGTGTTCTTGGCCATCGCTGTTGATAACCTTGCAAATGCCCAGGAGCTTACAAAGGTATTCAGTTTCATCATTAGATGTTGAGGGATGATCCCGGATTGCATCTCCTGACTTCTGTACCTTTTGCTATATAAACCTGATGCACAAAGTGAGCATTGCACTTTTCCAATCTGGCTAACAAGCTCAGATTGGATATGTGGTAAAGTGTAAATGCTGTGGGGAAGAGGAGGGCTGATGCACCCACAGTTATGAGATTGGAAGGCCTGTTTTGTGCCAATACAGCCAATATGAATATGAATGCCATACAGTATTATTCAATAAATTAGGATATACATCCTGATTATGCTTGTCAGATTAATAGTACCTTTTGAAAATAAAAACCTTTTAAAAGATGTTGAACATTCTAAGAGATATAAAGAAGTTAAAACATCAGTCGTCTAATTTATTTACAAGTGCTAAAAAATTTGAGCACTTGATGAAAGAGAGGACAGTTTGAGTGCAGAGCGACCATCGATGTATTGGATTGGACGTTGCCTATCAGCTGCTACAACTAGTGACGAGTACTTAGTAGATGCCCTTATTATGCACTGAGTGATGTCTATAAAAAAATACTGTTCTACTGCAAGACGAACAGAAATCTGTCACAAAAAAATGGTTCTAACCGCCATATTTTTTATCCGATTTCTATAAAATGTCACTTATTGTTTTAGAATGATACATAGCATACCACCAGGATGCAGAACTGCCTGGAGCTGCGCTGCTGCAGACACACTGAGTTCCAAATGATGGTGAAGAGGCGGTGCGCCTCACAGAATAACTTCACCTAGTAGCCTATCTGTAACACCTAAAATAAAATACTTATATTACATAAGACTTTCTTTGAGCTGAAAGAAAACATTGCCTATCATGTTATATTTATTTTTTTCTCTGGCTTATCTTTTGATATTATATTTAGAATTCCTAATTGCACTTTCTGAAGCATTTGCTAGGATGTTTGTTGTTGTTTGACCAAGGTAATCGATCTATTGTTGTTGCCAGTTTCTTTATTATTTATTAAACAACTCTTTTCCATTAATTGACTGTTATACTCCTATGAACAGATTAAAGTTGTGTTGCTTTTACTTTTTTTGACGAATCTCGTGAAGTTATTGGTGTATTTAAGTGTGATGTACTGGTGCAGAGGAATCAAGCAAATTTGCAATTCAGTACATTTATGTTTGTGTTTTTAAAAAAACATTTAAAATGAATGAGTAAATTCAAGTTTTCTTTATCATCTTGGTATCAGCCGACACCAAACCTCAGATATATGTATCAATGTCAAAAGTGGAAAAAGTGGATCAGCCCATTCCTTATGAATATTTTACATGTGTAGGGCTAGATTTTCACAGATGGACTAGTAATCTCTTGTATTCTATTCTATTCTATTCTATTTACTTACATTTGACCTACTATTCAGGATGAAGAGGAGCAGGAGGAGGCCATCAGCAAAAAGCTGGCTCTTCAGAAGGCTAAAGAGGTACAGGAAGTCAGCCCTATGTTGGCTGCTAACATTTCAGTCACAACGTAAGTGAGCCTTTCCTTACTTTTTTAATGCTTTAAGTTTCTTCTTTTCTTTCTAAATTCAGATGAAAGGAAAGGAAGTCTTGTTGACTTGAGGGACTCTGTTAATTTGTTGCTTCAGTTTAAACACAAGGTTGCTAAAGAGCCTGACAGGATTTACCGTAATATTTGCCCAAAAACTCTGAACAGCATTTACAGAGGAATATTTTGTGTTTTTTTTTGGGAAAAGAAAAAAAAAAAAAAAACATCTCACAAAGATTTTCCTCCAGGCTGAAGAAAAAAAAAAATGTTTTAGACACCAGTGCTAAATAGCTGCCTTGCTGGGTTGAAGCAACAATCTCCTGGCTTATCAACTATTCTGACTGTAAAGTAACACCAACCTACTACTAAATATTCCAGTGCCAGCTCAGTGAAATACAAAACTCAATTTCTGTATTTGTCATATTAACTTTGAATGTTGATATGCTTTTGATAAAAATAACATTTGGCTTTGATTCAAAATCTCTAGTCATTGGTTTGTGAGATTTCTACTAAACATGATGGTTTTAGATGACCGGACCTGTACTGGATACAGAAAACACTGAAAAGAAGCACCCTGATCAGATGTCCAGACAACCTCTACTGACTGCTTATTGTTTTCAAAGTTACAAACGAAGGCAACTGGACGTCTCTTTATCTTGAAGACATGTCAGTGTTCTTCCAAAAAGCTTCTTCAGTTCTTAAACTTAGGTTGGAAGTCTCAGACTTATACAATTTAATCAGAAAAGTCACACTGATAGAGTAATGGAGGCCACTAACCAGACAAGTGTGTCAACTTAGCAGTGTGTTAATCACGTCTCAAGGTGTGTGTCTGTGAAGCTGCCTGAGGAGACCAGGCAAAAAGATGGAACTTTACACCTGGAACATCTCTGTTGTTGTTGGGTTTTCACGTTTCACTTAGAAGGCTTCTTTCACTACTCTCTCAAATCATGTTCAAAGTGCACTTTGTTGTCTTCAAAGGAGAGTCTTTAGTATTTGAAATGTAGATAAACTCCTGAGACTTGACCTGATGAGTTGGTTCTGATGGGTTGTGCCATCCTCTTGTGTAGCTGCATGTAGAAGGGTGAACAGTCCTCGTTGCAATGGGCTGCATATAACACCACTGAGCATGTGTTTGGAATTTCTGTCCTTGTGTCCTTTTAATACCTGCTGCAACATCTTGTTTTTGGTTTAATAATAAAGAAATACAGTAGCCCAGCAGTCAAGTAGCACATTTATGGGGTATAGTTTTTCTGCATTCTTGGATCGTGGGTTTCTAATTTGTGAAAGAAATTAGAAATCACATAAGTCTGTCTAGTAGGAGATTTAAAGGACATGTCCTGGTACACTAAGGATCTTTACATTGGTACTGGAGAACAAGATGTTGCCATTCAGATGAAGTGACTGACTAAGTAGTTTGTGTCTTTTGTCTATTTTATTTTTCAATTTTATTTTATTTCAAACATGATGGAAGTATAAAATCACACACAGTTCTTAGATACTCTGGTGTAAAGATGGCAGCTTCTTTCTTGTCACACTCAAAAAGTAATAAAGAAAAAAACAAAACAACAAAGGCCATCACCTTATCAATGGAAATGTATTTTAAGTTAATACATATGTATGACAAATTGGTCCAAACCCTGAGATCCTCCATAACCAACATAAAGAAGCTTTATTATTACCATGAACTAGCTGTTTGCTATTCATACTATTTAAACCAGACTAAGGTAATTCCCTTGATGCCTACAACATATTCAAGCATCTGTAGAACATTAATGAATGTTAAAGTAGAAGCAAGAAAAAAGCATCTTTTCTGTTTAAATTTTTTTTTTGGTATATGCTGCTCATCCTATTTTTAGTTTTCAGAAATGGAACCCCTCCCTGTCTCCTTTTTTTTGTGCTTTTATGTATAATCTCTGTTTTCCCTTTCAAGTCTCCTCCCCCCCCTCTGTATTTCAGTATCGCTTCCTTTTTATGTGTTTGTGCTGTAGGAGTTATGTCTGCACCCCAGTCCATCACTACCTGAGGTAAAAACCCAGCTGTCTCCACACAAGGTGGCCAATGATGTTGGCTGAAACATACATATCCATGTTGTCACAGACCATGTGATTAAATCAGAACTACCTTTTAGTCATAACACATTTCAGGCTTTTCTGTTCATCTTGTTTTCCATTTGAAACCTCTTGGATTTTGACTTTTTTCAGTTGTCATTATAAACTGTGCTGTGAACAGATTGACATCTGCTCTATTACTGGCATATTAACCTGGAATTATATCTGTAAAATCAGAGGAAACTGGAACTAACTACAAAAGGTGCATGCATACAGCTTACTCGGTTTATTGTAATCTGAAAAATACATTTCAAATGGTTGTGTATCAAAGCATGGTAATGGAGCCATGCTTGAACTTCAGCCATGACCACGAGCAGCTCTCTCCACAGCAGACTGGGATCTCTGGTACCAGTTTTCTACTGCGCTTAAAGCCCCATTGCACATATTGTCATTCATTCAGCATCAAAATACAATTTGTGTCATCATGGGATTACAAAATGTTGTACTTTTGAGTTTATATACCATAAAGACTCATAATGGAAGTCTGTGTTTCATTGAAAAAGCTAACTGTATATCCTTTGTATACAAAAAAACAAGAACAGAATTGAAATTATATTGTGTATTACTACGTAATATCAGTGTTTCAGTGCTCATGTTTTTTTTGTTTTTTTTTTTCTTTTTTGGTCTTTGGTTTCTTGTTTACTTAGCAATGAGCAGCAGAGGTCAGTCAAGACGATGTCTGTCTGGGAGCAGAAAGCCAGCCAGCTGAGGAGGCACAATCAGGCGAGCTGCGAGGTCTTATATGATCCCGAGGAGTGTGTCCGCCTCCCCTCTGGCCTTCAGATGCGGCCTGACATGAAGACCCACCTTGACCGGCCCCTGGTTGTTGGACATTCCGATGGGCTGTTAGTGAGAGGCCATCAACATCACCGTCACAAGCCGGGTACGCCGGAGGAAGCAGAGACTGCCGCTGATCCACCGTCCGCTCTGCCTCATTCTCATCACCGTCACCACCGCCACAGAGACAGAGGGCGGGCTAAGGTGAAAGAGGAGCCCAATGACAGCGGTGGTGACAGTGGGAAAGACGGGAGGCAACACGTCCATCACAGCAACTCCAAAAACCATGACTACAGCTGTAGACAAGACGGGAAGAGCGAGAGGTCCTGCAGCAAAGACAGGAGCAGGAAGCATCACCATCACAGTTCAATGGATGAGTGCGCAGGTGGGGGGGCCACAAGAGAGCGAGAGCATCGGCATCATCATTCACATCGACAGTCCAGAGGGGGGAATGGGACAGTAAATGGTGGGGGTCGAGGCGAGCACAGGCTTCACCGTAAAGATGGTCGATCATCTAACAAGGACGGGGACAGGGAGGGCAAGAGGAGGAGGCATCATACACACGGGTCGAGGAGTCAGTCCAGAGCTGAAGGAGAGGAGTCAAATGAGAGAGAGGAGCCAAATACTAACAGGTACAACTATTCATCAACAGGCAGACTTCACTTCTGTCTGCTATTTCATGGACTCTCAAAACTGATTTAGTTTACTGTCAGTGGCAGGAGATCAACACAAAATTCTAATTCAGACATATTTAACATCCCTAAACCCCAGAAAGAAGGGATGTGTACAGTTTGTTAAAAACCTTAACAGAGGTCATCAAAGTATTGTTAATGTACTGTTAATGTGGCTCTCACAGCTTGATCTGGAACACTAACTCACCAACCACCTTGTCGGTACAGGATCAGATCCATGTTTGCAATCAGAACCACTATAACTCTCCATGGCATCGGATTACATGAACCTCCTTCCTTCCTCGTTCTGATGATTGTTTTGAACATAAGAAAATCATCTTCACCAAACCATCACGGCAATTTAATGCCTAAATGCATGAAGTTGCTGTCATGGTTTGTCAATAGAATAGAATATACTTTATTGATCCCCAAGGGGAAATTGCTTATTTGTTGAAAGCTACTCCATCTTAGGTGATAAATACAAAGTTTGTAAAAATTATATGAGTGAATAATAAAGAGTGAATAGTTCAAAATGACTAGATATAAACAAATAAATAAATAACAAGCAATCACATGCAGTATATTAATCAATAAATAACCTATAAATAAGCACAGAAAAAAATTTAATCAATTAGCACAGACTTGGGCATTGTAAAGCCTGATGGCAACAGGCAGACATGACTTCCTGTGGCGCTCTGTGGTGCAATTTGGCAAAATGAGTCTCTGGCTGAAGGTGCTCCTGTATCCGGCCAGCACGTCATGGAGTTGATGAGACTCGTTGTCCAAGATGGCCTGCATCTTGGACAGGATCCTTCTTTCTGACACCACCGTCAGAGAGTCCAGATCCAGTACAACGACGTTACTGGCCTTCCATATCAGTTTGTTCAGTCTGTTGGTGTTCTCCACCTTCAGCCTGCTGCTGAAAGTGAAGAGATTTAAAATAAGTGGTGAATGTAATCACAGAATCTATGTGGAAGTGGAGTTAAAATGCAATCTGTAACTGCATCCATCAAACATAGCAGATATATCACTAAAATCTTTGCAACTACTGCCCAGGGGCAAGGCTGTAGTCATCATTCTAAATGACGACAAAGTTCTGCCTATTGTGAAGGTGGT
Organism: Girardinus metallicus; assembly: GCA_903067095.1. Lineage (NCBI taxonomy): Eukaryota > Metazoa > Chordata > Actinopteri > Cyprinodontiformes > Poeciliidae > Girardinus > Girardinus metallicus. Next base: position 2,436 of record CAEGAE010067418.1, on the reverse strand, counting down.
GTCATTTTCAGGCATCGATATCATGCATTCAGTTTTAGTTGTAAAGCAAGTGGAATGTATTCTTTATTATTTTTCTCACTCAGGGCATTGGAAGTCTAACAATAAGACGTCAGCTCATTTCACAGTGCACAACATTGTCTTGTAGCAACAAGTGAGGGAGGGGGATCATTAATCTACTTGCCATTCAGTTGGAGAAAACTTAACATTGACTGCAGAATTGGACCTCTACTCAGTATATATAATAAACCTTGATGTAGGAATTATTAAACAATGAATGACTTTTCTGTAGATGATTTTATGTAAATATTGAGAAAAACAAATATTCTGACAGCTCAAAGCACCTTGGATGTATGTTGGAAGTTATATAGATGGAAGCTGACCCTTGACACATTTTTGTCTCCTATTTTTACCCACAACTTGTTTATGTCACTAATTGCTATAGTGGTGAGCTGTTAATGCTCTTTCATTTAGGGATCAACTCTTACTGAGTCAGGTTTCAGGTGACCAGGGTTATGAAAACACTTGAAGATAACACGATTGTCTTGGAACAGGTTTGGTGACTCAGATGACATTTCCCAGCAGCCAGGCTCTCTGGAAATGTCTGGCCAGCCAGAGGACTCAGACAACCAGAAGAATGTCAGAAGAACAGGCCAGACCTCCGTTCGCATTCCCCCTATGACTATCACCACACCTGGAGAGATCACTATGATACAAAGTTAGTACCCTAATAGCTTCAGAATGCATATTTATTTCCTGAGTTCATTGATTTATTTCTCCAAAGTCTCCTAGTTATTCCACAGTGGTTGTTTGGACATTTTATGTTGTCTTGTAAAATGTTGGCTAATGGTAAACTAACTGCCATGTGTTAATCATTATTCTCTGTCTTCACAGTGAACAGTACTGACAATGAATCAATGCCTATGAATGAGAAGAACCTGAAGGATCAATGTCACTCTGGACCAAGACCCATCTTACCTTACAGCTCAATGTTTATCTTTGGACAGACCAACCCGTGAGTCACCTCAGTCTGCTCCATCCATCTCTCCTTTCTTCTTCACTTCCTCTGTCTCTTCCCTCCTTCCTTCCTTTGATTCTTCTCGCTCTCCCCCCCCCCCTCCATTAGTGACTATCAGAGAGAAACACATCTAAACATAGATGCCAGTGGTGGAATTTACGGAAAGAAGCTAGTCTCAAATCCATCCAGCTGCCATGAATGATTTTAGCAATGACTGTCAGCAAATGATTTTACTCGTGTGCACATTAAAACTGCTGTCATTATTAACACAAATATATTAGTATTTTTTTCCATTTATTTATTATCACATATCTGTCACCAACACCCACAGAATTTCTTCAGTAATATATTCAATCTGCTTAAAAAAGGTCAGTGGGAAGTAAAACCTTGTATCTCAATGAGTTAAGATGTCAAAAAGATTTTAAACAGAAAAAAAAGTAAAACATTGTAAAAGTGGAAGAAGTTCATGCAGCGACTCTCAAGAGCAAACCATTTTAACACATCACACACACAATAACATATTCAAAAACATATTAACTAAGCGCAATGAATAAAACACATTATCTACTCAAACTATCCAAAATTCACCCTCTTTTTTTTTTTTTTACATTGTTTTATTGTCTTTGAAGAGATATATTATTTCCTATCAGAACCAAACTTGGTTGAATGACAGTCATTTAAACAGAATTTGAAGCTGTTGCTGCAGCTGTTTGCTGTGTCTCTCTGTCTCGCTTCCTTTAGGGTGAGGCGGTTATGTCACTACATTGTGACCTTGCGGTATTTCGAGATGTCCATCCTGGTTGTTATCGCAATGAGCAGCATTGCTCTGGCAGCTGAGGATCCAGTCTGGACAAATGCCCCTCGCAACAATGTAAGACAGACCTAATCAACTGCTCCTTTTAGTTGCTTTTGGGTAACACTTTATTTGACGGGTTGTGAATAAGACTGACATGACAATGTAATAAACATGACATAACACCTGTCATGAACATGAGTAAGTATTCATGAATATTTATGACTGTTGTCATAAAGTGTTATTTGGTAAATAATGAAACTTTTAATACAAAGTTGACATTATTCAAAATGTCTTTGTTATGACAACTTTACATTAACCTAAACAAAAATGTCTTTGTTATGACAACTTGGTATTAGCCATGACCTCGTGATCTGTCATAAATTTATTATAAAAGTATTACCGATTAAACTTTAAAAATTATATAGCTTTATCTGGTAATATTATATTGCGCTGCCATTTTGTTTAGTCTTAAATTTCTAATTGATCTAATTGATCTGAAGTTTTATAGCAAGATGTCTACAAAGCACTTATGAACTTTGCATTTGAAACATTATTTAAGGCTATTTTAAGTAGTGCAATACACCATCTCCACCAGTGAGAGGCAGCAGTGCACGTACAGGCGTGC